>OZ004704.1:195960628-196123128 GCA_963924515.1 Vespertilio murinus
GGTTCTGCCTAAAAAAGGCTTGCTGCTGCTAACTTCTTTCCTCTCCCTCAAATCAAAACAACATACTATCACTCATACTGGCTTTATAGCTGGCTCTTAGTAAAGTTGGCATCTAACTTCAAGAAACCAAACAGTATATCTCTTCATCTCGCTCACAAAGCTTTTCACTTTGTGTTGAGTTTTAAGTAGAGTTTCTAAAATGAAAAATAACTGTACTCAGTAAAAGTCATTGTTCCAAGTTAGAATTCAGAGCAGTTTATGGCAGTGCAAAGTATCCAGCAGTCAACCTCTGACCCAGAATGATGACAATCTCCCTTAAGAAATTCCTTCTTGGCCCTTCCAGAATCATCCAGGAAGAATGACCAACCACTTGGGCTTTGTTCTGAGGAGGCCTGGGAAGGGAAAAGCAAGAGATGGGGAAAGAGCCTTGGAAAGTAAAGTTGAACAGAACACAGTCAGACTCCTGAAATTAAACACAAATATAGATAAACAGAACATACAACAGAAAACAATCCCAAGGCAAGCAGCTCAGCAATGAGGTTCTTTCAGTTTTGGCCTCCCGGGATGAAGAGAATCTAATTGGTACCAACTACAATCACACCATCCTTCAAATCTTTATAAAGGTGTTCCCTGTGGCCAAGGGCGAAAATCAGCTCCTAACCCAGGGCAATAGAAAGAGCTAAGGGAGCCGAAACCGGTTTGGCTCAGGGGATAGAGCATCAGTCTGCGGACTGAAGGGTCCCAGGTTCGATTCTGGTCAAGGGCATGTGCATTGGTTGCGGGCACATCCCCCGTTGGAGGTGTGCAGGAGGCAGCTGGTCGATGATTCTCTCTTGTCGATGTTTATAACTCTCTATCCATACTTTCCCTTCCTCTCTGTAAAAAATCAATAAATATATCTACAAAAAGAAAAGAAAGAGCTAAGGGACACTTACTTGCTTTCAATAACAATCTAATGCTTATCATAAATTCCACCCTGAACCAAAAAGATTATTTTTTAAATATGTTTTTATTTGTTTTAGAGAGAGAGGAAGAGAGAAACATCGATTGGTTGTCTCCCACACGCACCCTAATCCAGAGATCAAGCTGCAACCTGGGCATGTGCCCTGACCAGGAATGGAACTAGCGACCTTTCAGTGCACAGGATGATGCTCAACCAACTGAGCCACACCACTAAGACCCAACAGATTATTTTATACCTCTCCGTTGAGATTCTAAAACTAGTCTAAGTTGCCCTCTCCAGTTTGGCTCAGTAGCTAGAACATTGGCCTGCAGACTGGAGGGTGCTGGGTCCGATTCCCATCAAGGGCACATACCTCAGTTGCAGGCTTGATCCCTGCCCTGACTAGGGTGCCTATGAGGCAATGTGTCTCTCACATCAATGTTTCTCTCTTTCTGTCTCTCCTCCCCTCTCACTCTCTCTAAAAAACAATGAAAAATATCCAAAGTGAGGATTAATAAATAAATAAATAATAAAGCCCAGTCTAAGCCCTAACCGGTTTGGCTCAGTGGATAGAGTGTTGGCCTGTGGACTCAAGGGTCCTAGGTTTGATTCCGGTCAAGGGCATGTACCTTAGTTGCAGGCACATACCCAGTAGGGAATGTGCAGGAGGCAGCTGATCGATGTTTCTCCATGCCTCTCCCTTCCTCTCTGTAAAAAATCAATAAAATATGCTGAGTGAAATAAGCCAGTCAATGAAAGAGAAACACTACATGACCTCACTCACTTATGGATATTAAAGATCATTATAAACGAATGAACAGAAAGATTGATATAGTGACAGTAAAACAACAGGCAGTCTGTCAAATGACAGCGGGGGGGGGGGGGGTAGGGAGATCTGGGGGAGATAAGAGATCAACCAAAGGACTGGTATGCTTGCATATAAGAATAACCAATGGACACAAAACTCTGGGGAGGGAGGGCATCTATGGAGAGGGGGGCAATGATAAGCTATGTATACAGATAATACCTTAATAAAAAAATAATTTTTTTAAAAAAAGAGTATAAAAATGTAAAAAAAAAAAAAAGAATTCAAATACAAATAAAAAAGCAATGTAATATCTGGTTCTACTTATATAAAGTTCAAAAATAAGTTAAATAAACTATTGTGATTATGCACACCTCCTTACAAGCATATAGAAAAGGAAGAAGAGGATGTTTTTGTGGTTTACCTCTTTACACAGGGGTTTACTTTATAGTAATTAATTAACCAAAACTTATTTTATGCCATTTTTTTGCATGCATGTTATAATACTCAATAAAAAGTTTAAAATAATAAAAATTGGCACTTTCAAATAAGAAACTGAATTTATACAAAGTTAAAATAATACTAAAAGCCACCAATTAGAAAATAGGTGAGTTAATTTACTCCTCTCACTTTGCATTAAAATGGTTTATTATATTTGTATTAAAATTGTTTATTATAAAAAAAAATCAATAAAATATATTTTTAAAAAGAACAGTTTAAGTCGATACTTATTCCCAAAGTTCAGTTCCTCTTCATTACTTTTCTGTGTTGGCCTCCAGTTTACTTTGCTTTCATTCCATTTTACTGAGCCCACTGAAACCAACCAGAACTGTGACCACTATCCTAAAAGGAAACTATAACTTGATATTTCATTTAATTAAGAGAGCAGCACAGGTATGGAACTTGGGTTACAGTTTCCTTATTGCAGGGAAGAAAGGGGTTTTAAATAGAAAGAAAAGAAAAAACTCACTACAGACTGATTCATATGCCTTTCAGCATAACGATTATTGCTTTTCTCATTTTTTATTCTTATATTTCCAATAGGACATGATCTCACTCATCTAGGGGAAATGGTGAACAACAAAGACTGATGAACAAGAACAGACCCAGAGATAAGAAGCCATGGGTCAGACTGTTGGACCTCCAAGGGAGGGTGGTAATAAAAGAGAGAGATCAACCAAAGGACTTGTGTTCATACATATGAGCCTCACCGGTGGGCAAGGACAATAGGGGAGTGGGGACATGAGTGGGGAGCGGTGGGGGATTGGAATGGGGGGTTGAGGATAAATATGTGATACCTTAATCAATAAAGAAATTTTAAAAAAAAAAATGCCAAAAAAAAAAAAAAAAGAAAGAAAGAAAGAAAGAAAAGAAAAAGAAAAAGAAAAAGAAAAATGCTCCAGGCAATGATTTAAGCTCATGGCCTAATTTTCAAACAGGATTTTACTTAAACAATGTCAACCAGTCAGTGGCCACTCTAATTTTAAAGCCCAAATGATAAGGAGGCTCCATTTCAATAGCAAACACCTACTGCCAGAAAGTTCTAATAAACCGGTTTCTCTAAACCAGAGAGTTCAGAAAAAGGCCTCTCATTCTATCCTAAAAGAAGTGTATATCTTTGTGTTCATCCATGTATGATTAATAATATCATATTTGACTGTTTCTCAATCAAATGTTTTCTTAAGACCACTGAAGGCATGAGATTGGCTTCACAAATATAATGAACACATTCAGTAAGGGCAAAGATCACTTCCTTCTACTCCAGTGTCCCCAAAGTGTTCCATTACTTGAGAGGTCAGGAATTCTCCCATGTCTTAAAACTACCCATGGTCCTTCTGACCCATGGCCTCACAGACACTGCCTGCCGCTCCCCTCCTACTCTAGAGCAGGAGAGGGATTGTTTCTATGTAGAGATGATCCATACAATGAATTCCTTAAAAAGTCATTTTTAGCTTCATGATCAGTCTCTTTGACCTCAACCAATTCAACTCTCTATGTCTGAACTAGTGCCCAGTGCGTGAATTCGTGCACAATAAAAGGAAATTAATTAGAAGAAATATTTTAATATCACTATTCCCCCTTGCTCTATAATAGAAGTGTCAACCAAATTCACAATCGACAATAACAGATCGAAACACACATGCAACTGGCGCCAGCGAGAGCTTTATATGATGCATTGCTCATGGGCAAGTCAACTTAGCCTTTTATATATAGAGAATAAACTTACTTAATCAGACCTGATTTCTGATTTAGCTAAATTTTTTCCAGCCCAGTGAAGCACCCCAACTTCTCTTTCAGGTAATTGTCAGCAACACAGCAGTAAACATCAACAGGAAGCAGGTTATTATTATAGATCATACAGGGAGAACAAAGGGTAAAATATTTAATTGCAGCAGTGTTTGATTATATTCTGTGCAGTGGAAAAATGTGAAATCATTTTCAAGGTCCACCATTTCTTACTTCTTTTCAGTCAGGTCAAGTTTCTGAGCTTTCTAAATCTCTGTTTTCTGGCTAATGAAAAAAAAAAGGGATTCCACTGAGTCTCCTATCTACCTACTCAAGGACTTCTGTGAGGATCAAATGAGAAGAGGCACAGGAAAACGCTTCACAGACATTTGGTTAAAGTGTAAAATGTTCCCACCTGGCTATAAAGCAAGCTGTGTACCTGGGCTGAAGAAATTGCAAAGAGGCTGCTAGTCACTAGGGAGAAGAAGCCAGGCATTTCTACATGACATCATTACTGGCGCCTACAGCCACCATTTCAGGGCTGGGCTGGGCTGTGGGCCACATTTTGCACCATCAGCTGCAATTTGGTGGGCTGTTGCTGCAGGGTGGTGGCGGGGCTTGTGTCCCACTTCGGGGAAGCCAAGTGTTGCTTTGTAAGTGCCTGGTCTGTTTCTCTGTAAATGGCCAATATGCGTCATGGCAGCTCCTGCATTGAGCGTCTGCCCCCTGGTGGTCGGTGCATGTCACAGATGCTGGCCGGATGGACACTTAGCATATTAGTCTTTTATACAGGTATAATATAGATAGCTTTCCAAAGCAAAGCTGAATTCTGAGGACAGATTGGAAATACTGAGGCATCCTCAAGAGCCACATCGTTCTCAAAGGACTTTTCCAAGGAACTTGCAGAGGGGAGATGCAGCTCCCTTTTAAGTGGCCAGCTACAAAAACAGGCACAGCCCAGGTGGTGTAGTTCAGTGGTTAAGTGTCAACCTATGAACCAGGAGGTCCTGGTTTGATTCCCAGTCAGGGCACATGCTTGGGTTGCAGGCTTGATCCCCAGCAGGAGGCAGCTGATCAATAATTCTCTCTCAGCATCAATGTTTCTCTCTCCCTCTCTTCCTTCTTCTCTGAAATCAATAAAAATATTTTCAAAAACAACAACAATGGGCATAAGGTCCAGTAAAGGATCTGAGACTTAGCAGTGAAAAATATAAGGCTAGAGAGAAGATAAGAGAGCTGGGTTCAAGTCCGTCTCTACCTGAATTACACCAGGGATAACTTACTCAACCCTTCTCTTTCTCAAAGTCTTCATTCTCAACCCATCATCTCTGTTAACATCATCCTGGTTCTGAGATTCCCAAATAGAATGTACTCCATGCCAGCAAGGGGTCTGATCTGTATTGTTCACCACTGCAGCCCCAGCACAGGGCCTGACACATAATAGGAAATCAACACATATTTGTTAAAAAAAAAAAATTAATAAACTCAGCAAAAATGCAGATGCTACAGGCTCTTTAGAACGAAACAGTCCATATTACCATTAAGTGTTCACCCAACCAGTCTCCACCACTCACTGACTTTAGAATAACCTTAAAGAAGTCATTTTATTTATCTGAACCTCAGCTTGCTGTGAGGATTAAGTGACACGGTGTACATCCAGCACTCTGCACAGTGGAGGCATGTAGTAAATGCTAGAGAAGAGCTGACTGACATTATTGCTGTAGCTGTCTGGTTTACCTCCAGGACAATTATTGCAGCCACTACAGAATTTGCATTCCATTATCCCAATTAAAAACCCTCCTGAAGGAAGTTTTCCAATAAATGGCTCTTTATAGAATTAGGGATAATGGGACAAGGAAGATACTCAGTATTTACCACTCCCTCCCTCAAAAGGATGTATCTTTAATTTAACAGGGAAAAAGCTGTTATAAGGTTGCATAATGCATATATTATGAATAAGAAAGCATTCAGTCTTCAAAAGAATGATTCCAAGAATTATCCCTACACCAGAGACTCACTAAAGTGCTCTTCTCACAGTTTATGCCGAAGATCTTAGCAGATGACACAGCTTTATAAGGAGATCTTTGGTGTCTGAGTCCGAAACTGAGAGGGGTCTGTTTCTATTCAATATGGAGTGAGATAGTAGAGCCGTGGTTAATTAAGAATTAGCATATATCTATTTTAAAGTCAATTAACAATAGTAACTCCTCCAGCAATAACACCCTCCTCTGAATGGCCATATTTTCTCCATAACGCTCTGACATTATGCACTTTATTCTATGTATTTGTCTTCTACTACCATTACACTGCCCTCTCACCAAGGGCAAATTCAGAGTCTTACTGCCACTTTGTATTTCCTTCAGTTGTCAGCACATAATAGGCACTCATTAAATGTATGTTGAATTAAATGTTAATTTACTCTCATTAGCGCATTTCATTCATTCAACAAATATTTGAGTATGTACTATGTGCCAACCACTGTCTGAATGCTGATAAACGGAAGAGGTAAAAATCACTGCCCAGCCCAGCCAGCGTGGTTCCATGGTTGTGTGTCGACCTCTGAACCAGGATATCACTGTTTGATTCCAGTCAGGGCACATGCCCAGTTGCTGGCTTGAGGGCATGCAGGAAGCAGCTGATTGCTGATTTCTCTCTCACATAGATGTTTCTCTCTTCTCTCCTTCTCCCTTCCTCTTTCCCCAAAAATCAATTAGGAATCTTTAAAAATAGTTAATTAATAAAATGGCACAAGGGAACCTTCTGAGAGGATAGAAATGTTCTCTACCTTAACTTTGGTGGGGGGCAGGGGGATTTACTCATGTACATATATTTGTCAAAACTCATAGAACGGTACACTTACAACGTGTAAATTATACCACAAAGAGTTTATTTTTAAAAGTCTTGTTATGTCATGCACTTTTTTTAATGTCATGTAAAAAATGGGGATAAGTGCCGAAACCGGTTTGACTCAGTGAATGGTACATCATCAGTCTGCGGACTGAAAGGTCCCGGGTTCGATTCTGGTCAAGGGCATGTACCTTGGTTGCGGGCACATCCCCAGTAGGGGGTGTGCAAGAGGCAGCTGATCAATGTTTCTCTCTCATCGATGTTTCTAGCTCTCTGTCCCTCTCCCTTCATCTCTGTGAAAAATCAATAAAATATATATATTTTTTAAATGGTGATAAGTGGTATAAAAAAATCGGGATCTAAGACTAGGACTACAAGGTGGTCCTATAAAGGTTGCTCTTATAAATATGATGGTCAGGGAAGGCTGCACGTTAATGCCAAAATCTAGGTCAATCCTTAAAAAAAAAAAAAGCCAACTCAATTTTCTGTGGTAATAAAAAGAAAAGGAATGTCACGAGCAATGAAAAACAGAACATAAACCTGAAATCATTTGTTTAGCTCTAGACAGAAACTTCCCCCTCCCCCAAAAGTGACAGATTTTCCAGAGATTACTCAAACTAATAAGGCACATAATTGACACTCAATAAATGTTTATGACTGTTGTTAAATGACACATGTAAACTGAATTGAGCTCTTTGGAAAAGGTTATGAGAGGTTATGGAAAACACGTTAGTCATAAGGATGACATATTCACTAGGCAGAAGCGACTGGGCTGGCAAGCAGAGGAATTTCTCAAGTACCCTAGGACTGCTGAATTGCTCTCTTCACCTGAGCTGGGGTGTCGTGCCTACATGCCAGGATCAAGCTCTGTCAGTTCTGCTCAAGCATCCCACCATCTAGACTCAAATTCCCTGGGAAGGACAGCAATAATTCAGTCACCAGTAGAAGGAAATCAGAAGAGGGGGAAATTTTCCAGAGCTGCTAGGAAGTAGAATCCCCCTCCAGGGAAGTCAAGGCGGAGGTCAAGTGCTTACATATGGCTGGTATACACACACTCTTCTGCCCGGGAACGCCAGCCACTACCAAGACAACCACGCAAACAGTTTAAACAGAGCCTCTTCATTTCTGGCCACAAGTCATTGGAAAGAGAGGCAAAATGAACAAAACATCCTCCAAGGAAGCATCCACCCTTTCCTGCCTCCAGAAATCCTCCTATGTCCTGCCCAGAGGTCGTTCCGATTCCTCTTGCCTGGAACTTTCGACAATCCCTTCTTCAGGGTCTCACCCATTAGCTTTCCCCTGATTTCCCACCACCAATCAAATGCGCTCCATTCCGCTGGCAGTCCTAAGCCCGGAGAGAAATGATCTCACGGGAGCGCCTCCCAAAGCAAGCAAGAGGACTGACTCCCCAGGGGACTGCAGCCTGCTCGCAGAAGCCCTTCCAAGCTCCAGGATAAACTCGAAGGTGGAAGGACCACAGGGAAAACATATAAGGTCAACAGAATAAGAAATCGTCCTCTTATACCACCCCCTGACTCAGAAAACCAGATGTGTGCCCAATTCCAGGAAGAAAAAAAAAAAATCAATCACTTTAAAGAAGTGACAGACCAGAAAAAAACAGAATTGCACAAACTGGAGGTAACTTGAAATAGTTAAAAATAGGTTCCCTGAAAAGCTGACTCGCAGTGATGCTGATGGCTTATATGGGTCAGTTTTTAAACAGCCCTGCACTAAGCAAAATAGCCTCCCAGGGTAAACGGCCGAGAGAGCTCTGAAGATGCAGGGCAGCAACCGAAGGCACACAATAGGGGCTCTTTCATGTTTTTGCCTGTCTGAGTCACCCTCAACCCTGCATTGCCCAGTAACCCCACACAATGCCCCCCCCTCCACCATTATTACTAAACAAAAGGGGCTTTTTCCTGGGCTTTTCGAAGTAAAGGGCGGCAGTCGCGGAGGGAGCCTCTGCTACTTCTCCAATTATTGCTTATTATTTTGACAGACAGACAGCTCCTCAACAGACCTAGGGCTTTGTGTTACTTTTTAAACCTAAGAACCAATAGTAAATAAATATTCATGTTCTGACCAGAACCTACCAAAAGGCTAACAGCCACAGCACCAAAACTGGTCCTTACAAGAATTCGGCCATTGGGAGAGAAAAATGGGCGAGTCCCACCACGTGGAAGATTCTGACCCCTCTGGCTCATGACCTATTGACCAGAATTAAGGTAAGGGGCTTCTGCCAGCCTGTCTGAAACCAAGGGCCTGGGAAGAGCAAGCCCCACCCAGCAAGGTACCCTGGACCCGGAAGTGGAGAAAGGGCCGAGGAGCCACGGGCAGATGAGGCTGGCACAGCCAGTTTGTGGTTCAGGATTCCCATGCAGTCTGAAAACATCCTCTACTGTTTTCCATTCCTGGATCCCATTAAAATAATGTCTCTTTTAGCCAACTTAAAAAAAAAAAAAAAAAAGCCAAGCCCCAGTATTCTGAGCCACACTATTCTGGGACTGTAAACAAGTGACGCAGCCAAGTACCGTGATGGATCTTCTTAAAGGGACGGTCACAGTGCGAGGAGGTCCACCACGGACGTGGCTGGGGGAGGACAAAGAAGACTGCCTTGGGCTCCCGTTTCCTGGAGGCCCCAAAGCTGTCCATTTCTGAGTCAAGGAGGCCTGCCCAGTGGGTATTTTCTTAGCTTCTCACTGGCTTCCTCAGCACCCTGCATGCTGGGCATGAGGAGTCTCCTGCCGTGAAAAACTCCCCGGTTCTCCTAATGTCCCCGTCAGGGGTCGGTCAGCATAAAGAGGAAACAGGAAAATTTCCTGTCAGGCTGCTGCTCTGTTCTCTTGGAAAGAGGACAGTGACAGGAAGTTTGTAGAAAAGAGACAAAGAGAAAAATGGGGGGATTGGGGGGGAGGGGAATGGGGTTTAAATGTATGTGTACATAAGAATGAAGAGAAAATTTTGAATCTTTTTTCCCATTTACGAATAAACATTCTGGTAAGATATCTGAATTCCTACTATCCTCTTCCTTCCCTTTAAGAAGCCTAATTTTTAGAACTGTTCTTCTAACCTTTGAGTTATTTGCTAAGGTTGTTGTCTCTAACTTCAAGAGATTACAATGACTTGTCAGTGTGGATCATTTACTTATTATGGGCTGTAAATAATGGGGCCTTAAATCCTTTGGTTTTCCTAGCACAATTCTACTCTGGGCCTAGAAAAATCAACGAACACAACCCAGAAAGCATAGTTATTTCTAGTATTTTCAGTATTGCCAAAAAGAAATACTGATTTCACCTAGATTACTTCTGAGGAGTGAACAGAACCAAAAGAGGGAAAAAAAAATTAGTGTACTGATTAAATATTTTGTTCCTGATATATTTTCCACTTCACTAGAATCCAGGTCTCCTATTCAACCAAATCTTCATCTGTTAGATCAGGTTCCCAATCTCAGCACTACTGACATTTTGTACCAGATAATTATTATGTTTGTTAATCTTCACCCAAGGATATATTTTTTTTTTTTTGCCTTTGATTTTTAGACAGTGGAAGGGAAGAGGAGAGACACAGAGAGAAAAACATGGATGTGAGAGACATCGATTGGTTGCCTCCCCCACACACCCCAACTGGGGATGGGGATCAAGCCTGCAACTGAGGCATGTGCCCTGGCCCAGAATCGAACCCAAGACTCTTCAGTCCATGGGCCAATGCTCTAATGACTGACCCAAACCAGCTAGAGTCAGATAATTCTTTTTGCGGAGAACCTAAGCACTGTAAGATACTCAGCAGCACCTTGGCTTCTACCCACTTGTCATAGCACACCCCCTTCTCCCCGCATCTGTGACAAGCAAAGATCTCCAAACACTGCCAAATGCCCCCTAAGGAGGTACAATCACTCCTGGTTGAGAATTACTGTGTTAGTTTAATACCAAATGAGGCTAATTTAGCTCTCTTCATTGTATAAATTTTGTTCTTAAAGACCTTTAGTTTTATAGATTCAATTAAATTTGGGGTATTAAGCAGGCGCTATTTGCACAAACCAAATTCCCAGGAGTCACCACAAAGTTCTCTCATCCCCTCACTCCTCCACCCAATATATCAGCATTCATTTTACACCCAAACTTTGTCCCTCATTCATTAATGTTTTCCATCTCATCATGTCAATGATAACACCAAATCTAAGCCACCTCTCACTCCACCTTCTGTCATAGCCTCCTAAGTGGTTTCACCGCTTTCACTAGTGTCCCCCTACAATCACCACAATCTAGTCTTCCCACTCCAGTAAAGAGACTTCTCTTAAAAAGTTCTCTCAGATCATGTGACTCTCTAGCATAAAGCAGAGAGGTTAATAACTCTCATAATCCAGTTATTTCTAGGGCAGTGGTCGGCAAACTCATTAATCAACAGAGCCAAATATCAACAGTACAACGATTGAAATTTCTTTTGAAAGCCAAATTTTTTAAACTTAAACTTCTTCTAATGCCAATTCTTCAAAATAGACTTGCCCAGGCCGTGGTATTTTGTGGAAGAGCCAAACTCAAGGGGCCAGAGAGCCACATGTAGCTCTCGAGCCACAGTTTGCCAACCACGGTTCTAGGGTCTACAAGGCCCCATGTGATGTGGCACCTGCTTGTTTCTGCGCCTGTTTCCTTTTTCTTTTTTTTAATATATTTTATTGATTTTCCACAGAGAGGAAGGGAGAGGGATAGAGAGCTAGAAACATCGATGAGAGAGAAACACCGACCAGCTGCCTCATGCACACCCCCTACTGGGGATGCGCCCGCAACCAATGTACATGCCCTTGACCGGAATCGAACCTGGGACCTTTCAGTCCACAGACCGACGCTCTATCCACTGAGCCAAACCGGTTTCGGCTGTGCCTGTTGCCTTAACACACTCTACAACTCTCTCCAGCCACACTGGCATGCCGTCCCACCTTCTTTTTGTTCCCATTTCCCTCTGGAGGTCTATTTGCCCAGGTAGTATCAATCATCAGGTCTTTGCTTACATGTCACCTCTACAACAAAACCATCCCTGACTATCCTGCAAGAGTGGATTCCAAATCATCTTCCAGGCCCTGGCTGGGTAGCTCAGTTAGTTAGATCTATGTTCCAAAACACCACGGTTGTAGGTTCGATCCCCGTTCAGGCACATACAAGAATCAACCAATGTATGTATAACTAAGCGGAACAACAAATTGATGTTGCTCTCTCCTTCTTCCTCTCTCTCACTAAAATCCATCAATAAAAATAATACTTACTACAACTAAAACACCTGTTTATGTGTTTTACATATGTGAACTGTGATTTTCCCACTTATTGGTAAGTTCTAGAATGGCAAGGACCAAATTTTTTAACCATGTATCCCTGGAACCTAGAAAGTGCTGGCACATAACATATGGTCAATAACTGTGATGAATTATTGAGTGGCTTTGGCTAGCAGGCCACAAATGAGTTTCTACTTCTGAGACCAAAAGTTAGTCTCTCATCAAATTTATAATTCTAGTACCCACTCAAATGACAACAACAGAATGGTAAGACATTTTCACCTCTAAAAGGTAACTTTTTGTCCTTTAAGTTTTCAAAAAAACAACAAAAAACACTGAATACTTGAATCACTAGAGATAAATCTTAGGAGACTCTAGGCCATAGAATTTGAGGAAACCACACATAACATTAACAGCCTATTAGCTGCTAAAATATTCTTTATGTAGACAGATGCCTAGAAACAAGAAAACAAAAACAAAGTTGGGTCCTAACTCATAGAATTTTTTTGTTTTTTGGTCTTTTTCTTTCTTCTTTCTTTTTTTTTCCTTTTTTTTCTTTCATAGAGTATTTATTGCTATGAGGAAGGAGTTCTTCAATGACAAGTCTTACATTTATATACAGCTCTTTGATTCTTACAGCAGCCATGAGGAACTGGTGATCTGATGCTTTTGACCATATGAAGCTTAATTAGAAAGTTTAAATGATTTGGTCAGAGATAGCAGAAGTGTCACAAAGCAAGGATCTTCGAGCCAGATACCTGTGTTCAAATCCTCTGCCACTTACTGTAACTTGATCTTGGCAAGTTACTTCATCTCTCTGTGCTTCGGTGTCCTCATCTATAAAATACAATGCTGTAGACGGAATGTTTGCATCCCCTCCAAAATTCACATGTTGAAATCTAACCCCCAATATGATGGTATTAGGAGATGGGGCTTCTGGAGCTGACTAGATCATTAGAATAAAGCCCTCATGAATGGAATTGTATGGGTCCTTTATGAAAGAAACCCAAGAGCCCTAGCCAATTTGGTTTCAGTGGATAAGAGAGTAGGTCCTCGGACTGAAGGGTCCTTATCAAGGACACGTACCTTGGCTGCAGGCAGAGTGGGAGGCAGCCAATCAATGATTCTCTCTCATCATTGATGTTCCTATCTCTCTCCCTCTCCCTTCCTCTCTGAAAGCAATAAAAATATATATTAAAAAAAAAAAAAAAAAAGAGGGAGAGGAGAGGAGAATGAGAGCAAGCTGGAAGAGGTTAATTGGGGGGGGGGGGAAGGGAGCCTATGTAATATTTTCATCAATAAAGATTTTAAAAAAACAAAAAACTACTGCAACAGACTGGTAATGGACACTATGTGCCAGGCCTTAAGATAAATCCTTCCCATTCCTAATATCTTAGAATCCTCTCAACTACTACTACAGAGTAGAAGGCACAGAGCTTATAACCTAACATGGTTATATAGCCAATAAGTGTTATAGCCAGGATATGAATCAAGCAGCCTTCACTCGAAAGCATAGACCTTATACTGTCTTCTCTGGAAAGTATAAACATTATACCACCCCTTCCCCAATCTCCCTAGTGGCCATACACTACCCTCTCCCCACCTTAGAATCAAATCAAATGTTCTTCAGTCCTTCTGTAATCCCAGGTGTCTCACTGGCGTTTACCAATCAGAAGCCTATACATGAAAATAAGAAGAGCCCACCTGGAGAGAATATTATCCTTATCAAATGCCACTTATAAAAAATTTTTTATTAAATTCAGAGAGGGCCGAAACAACTTTGGCTCAGTGGATAGAGCGTCAGCCTGCTGACTGAAGAGCCCCAGGTTCAATTCCGGTCAAGGGCATGTACATTGGTTGCGGGCACATCCCCAGTGGGGGGTGTGCAGGAGGCAGCTGATCGATGTTTCTCATGGATGTTTCTAGTTCTCTATCCCTCTTCCTTCTTCTCTATGAAAAATCAATAAAATATATTTTAAAAAATAAATAAATTCAGAGAGGGAGGAAGGGAGGGAGAGAAATGGAGAGAGAGGGTAGAGAAAAAGATATAGAGAAAGACAGATAAAGAGAGAGATAGAGAGACAGAGGATAGAGAGAGAGAAATATCAGAGGCACACATGTATGGGTTGCCTCCCATACTCTAAACCACAACCTAGATATATGCCTTGACCAGGAATTGAACCGTGACCTTCAGTGCAGACAACACTCTAACTGAGCCACACCAACCAGGGCTCAAATGCCATATATATATATATATATATATATATATATATATATATATTGTTATTGATTTCAGAAAGGAAAGGAGAGGAAGAGGGAGAAACATCAATGATGAGAGAGAATAATTGATCTGCTGCCTCCTGCATGCCCCCGACTGGGGATCAAGCCCGAAACCTAGGCATGAGCCCTTGACTGGAATCAACCCGGAACCCTTCAGTCCACAGGCCTATGCTCTATCCACTGAGCCAAGCCAGCTAGGGCTCAAATGCCACTTTTTAAAGAACAGCAGGTGTGGCTCAGTGGTTGAACATTGACCCATGAATCAGAAAATCATGGTTTGATTCCCAGTCAGGGCACATGCCAGGGTTTCAGACTCAATCCCCAGTACGGGGCGGGCAGGAGGCAACCCATCATTGGCTCTTATTCCCTAACACCCCCACCCCCATGGCGCTCACTCTCAGCGTTTCCTGCCCAGGCAGAATCCCTCATCCACACTTATTCACAACTTGCCAAAGTGGTCTCGTTCGGAAAACGGTTCTAAATCAGTTCTTCCTATTAATAATAATAGCAGCCATCATATACTGAGCACTTATTATGCAATAAGCTAACCAAAACTGCCATTTCATCCTCACAACAACCAAGGAAGTCTCAACGTTCCCAATTTATAGATGAAAAAAACTGAGCATCAGAGAAGAAATTCAGTCGAAAAAGAAAAAAAGAGAGAAATTCAGCCCAAAGTCACACAACTTGGTAAGAAACTAAACCCGACTCCTTGCAATTTAAGCTTTCAAGGGTCTTGCCTTTTAATGCTTAAAATGGGAGCTCCTCCTAGACTCCCCTTAATTTAAGAGCTACCTTCCAACAACAGATCTGCCCCACCCCACCCCCGCATGACACCCCAAGGGCTTACCTGAATTTCTTCATTTTCATCTACGAGGAGGAAACTCACAACCTTCTCCGTCATCTTCTTCCTCTTGGTCTCCTCATCCATCTCCTCCTCCTCCAGTAACTCCTGGGCCTTGGGGACATGGTAGACAGTAACGGGGTGTCTCCTTTTGTTACCCCCAGAATGAGTCCTCTTCTGGCACTCCAGGCACAGGTTGATCTTACAGGTCTGGCACCTCACAGCCGCCCGCTGCCTCACCCCCGGTGAGTGCCCGTTGGGGCCCTTGCAGGGGTCGCAGTAAGGGACGTGGCCAGGCTTGAGCCTTATCCGCTCGTGGTTTCTCAGGCGCTCCTGCCGATGGAGCTCCTCCTCGCAGCGGAGACACTGCAGACTGCAGCACTCGTCACACTCGAACACGGCTTCGTCCGTCCCGCTGCAGGCGTAACTCTCCTGGCACATAAGCCCTGGATTCAGGCCCTTCTGTGCTGGGGAGGTCTGAGCACTCATCCTCAGGTTGGGAAGGAAGTCAACCACCATAAAACAGCCGCTGGGCTTTCCCCAGCAGTGAGAACAAAGGCTTTGAGTACGAAGACCACACAGAAATACCACAGGGTTCTGAACACCTTACACTGACACTTACACACACACACACACACACACACACACATTCAGTGTCCCATTAGAATGCTTCACACACTCACAACTGTTCAAGTTTTTAATTTCCTGCCACCAAGGCTTCTGTATCAGCAGCAATGTTCATTTGGTTTGATGGTTTCATCCTCCATAAAGTGCAGACAAATAATGTGGTCCAAATTAACTTGGAAGGGTCTGTTATGGCTATCACAGGGGGAGAGCTGACGGGTTCACTGAGGTGGACTCATCAGTGGGGCCTCGAGCACAAGATTTTGGTAATGAAAGAGAGTGGTCGGAAGCTCAAGTCAATACTTCTGGGGTAACCTAAAATAAAGGAAGGAAAAGGATTTCACTCATCTAAAAACAGAAGTACACCTTAAAAAAAAAAAAAAGAAAGAAAAAAAAAAAAAGCCCTGGCCAGTTTCCTCAGTGATTAGAGCATCAATCTAATGCTCAAGTTCAATTCTCAGTCAAGGGCATGTATCTCGGTTGCAGGCTCCCCAACCCCATTGTGGTAAGTGGAGGAGGCAACCAATCTATGTGTCTTTCTTACATCAATGTTTCTCTCTCCCCACCCCTCTCCCATCCTCTCCACTCTCTCTCTAAAAAAATAAATAAATAAATCACTGGGGCCCGAGGAGGTCATTAGGGAGAAAAAGGGGACATATGTAATAATTTCAACAATTATCAATTGTTTTAAACAATCAGTGGAGTGTTGGCTTCAGCAGCACATATACTAAAATTGGAACAATACAGAGAAGATTGGCATGGCCCCTGGGCAAGGATGGCATGCAAATCTGTGAAGAGTTCTATCTTAAAAAAAAAAAAATCAATGAAATAAATAAAAATACTTTCAGGTGAGAATTAAAAAAAAAAAAAAAAAAGATTGTGATTAAATACAACACCAAAACTCCTGTAAGAAATTTCATTCTTGCTGGTAAAATTTACACTGGCTCAGCCTCGCCAGCATAGCTCAATGGTTGAGCATCAACCCATGAAGCAAGAGATCACTGAATGGATTCTGGGTCAGGACACAGGCACAGGTTGCAGGCACCCTCACCAGTAGGAGGCGTGCAGGAGGCAGCTGGTAAGAGGTTTCTCTCTCATCTGATGTTTCTATTTCTCTATACCTCTTCCTTTCTCTCTCTAAAATCAGTGAAAATCTTTTTTTTTAACTTACACTGGTTAATTCTGACCTAGCAATTTCTTCTCAAAATTATGGTCAAGTTGTCCTTTGAAAATAACCACTACCTCTAGGCCCAAGGCATCTAAGAGACTTTGCTACTTCATTTCCCAGACAGAAAATTCCTGTTCACTCAGTTATTAAGTTCAGACTAAAAATCACTGGCCAGGCCGGCGTGGCTCAGTGGTTGAGCACTGACCTGTGAACCAGGAGGTCACAGTTCAATTCCTCGTCAGGGCACATGCCCAGGTTGAGGGCTAGATTCCCAAAGTAGGGCATGCAGGAGGCAGCCAATCAAGCTTCAAGCCGATGGATGGTTCTCTCTGATCATTGATGTTCCCATCTCTCTCTCCCTCTCCCTTCCTCTCTAAAATAAATTTAAAAATATATATATTTTTAAGTCCCTAAGCAAAAAAAACCCGCACCCCCACATGCACTCCCCAATTGGGAGAGATGGAGAAAGAAGCCTGTACAAAAGCTAAAGAAATGATAATAGTAATAAACTTCAGCTCCATCAAAGTACTAGAGTTGTTGCAAGTCTAGACAGATGCCTATTAAGAACTCTAAACCTGGAAACAAGAATCACCATTTCATGCTTGAAAACAATATAAAACAATTACTGTACTTCCTTTTGTTCCTTCTCTAACTGGGGGGGGAAAAAAGAGAGAGAGAGCAACAGGAGACAGAATTCCTCCACTGTGGCCCACCGCAAAGCCAGACCCCCAGTGAGTTAAAACCATTTTTCTCTTTGTTACTCAGAAACTTAAAAAATACGTACGTAACTGGGGTAGGAAAGGGGCTTTTGTGACTTCTACAATTATGTTCCTAACCCCCCCTCAGCCTTGACACCCATTCTAAAGCCCCAACGAAATGCAAAGCCCTCTTGCTTCAGACATTTCCTACACCTCCCACACAGAAATCCACCGATCAATCTTCCTTATTTTCAGATCAACAAGGAAGGCGAAGGGAGTGACTAGGAGACCTTATTTACACTCTAACCTCAGACGGGCCCAACTAGCTCCCACACGGAAACAAAAAAAAAATCTGTCGCCATTGAGAAAAATTATAAAATTCAGCCTTCCAGAGCACACCTCGCCGCCCGCCGGGCCAAGCAAACAACCTGCCCACTCTGCCCCCTCCCTGCCTCGGCAGGGGATCCCTCACCCTTCTTTCCTCCCGGGCGACACCGCCACAACCCGAGGGTGGGAGCAGAGGCCACGAACAAAGAAGGTCTCCCCCAAGCCCCCCCCAAACACGGGCAGAGGCCAGAGCCCAATCTATTGTTTATGCCACCCCACCCCCACAACAGCCGCACCCGACACCCCCCTTCCCCCCCCCTGCTCCCGCCTTGGGGGCAGCCTGAGCTCCGGGACTACGGTCCGTCCCCTAGGCAGGGCCGAGCCCTCCCCTCCCCTCCCGCGACGGCCGGGGGACCCCACCATGGAGCAGCTCGGCTGCGGCCGGGCGGCGTCGGGGGACCACGGGGCGCCGGTGGGGGCGGGGGGCTGTTCCTCAGGGCACCGGAGGATCCATCCTCATTTCCATCTCCGCCCCCCACCTCCTTCGCAGCCTCCCGGGCTTCCTCTTCTCCTGTTGTCAGTTGTGATCAGCTGATCGGAGTGAACTTCTACCAGCTCCGGCTAACAGGAAGGCGTGAGCTGTGTGTGCAGCCCTGGGAGGCAGGAGGGGGCGGGGGTGGAGTCTGACGCTCCGAACGCGGAGAATGGTACGCACAGCTTGCTGGGAAATGTAGTTTCATGGAGGGGCATCCTCCCCCCTTACACGACGGAAGTGGGGGCCCCGAACGACTACAACTCCCAGCACTGAAGAGATTGCTCCTGCCAGGAAGCGGTGGAAACAAGCCATGAAGCATTTCGGGAGTTGGAGTTTTTGCATTGACTGTGGTTTCTACTGTTTTCAGAGCGTTGTTTTGGGCACTGGCCCCAGAAAGGATGACGTTAAGTTAGAGAACTGATGTAATGTGTAGTATACTTAAAGTAATTTCATCTCAAATAACCCTGATTTCCCACCATTCCATCAGAAATGTATAAAAACAGCCTCCATTTCCTCAATTTCACCATGTACAAAGTTGGGGGGGGGGGGATAATTGATAAGAAAATAAAAGTACTCCTGTGAGTTTTGTTTTCTGTTTACCAGTATTTGCCAAGCCAACCATTAATTTCCACCTCCCCTACCTTTTTTTTTTTTTTTTTTTTTTACCTTTCCTTACATAGTTTCTGAATTTTAAGTCATCCTTAAAGTTAAACAGAATATATTTTCAGATAACCTTGCAGGCTTCAGTGCAGGGTAATAATTAATACTGTTATCTGGCTTTATGTGAAAGGCTATATATTTGTTTAGTGTTTTCACTTTTGGGTTGTTTTTTGTTTGTTTTTTGTCTATTTGAATCTTTGAACAACACTGAAACAAAGTGTGATGTTGTCAAAAGAGACTAAGATGCCAAGACTGAAAGCTTGTTCTAGAAAGCTCATGGGTAAGTGACTCAATCGCCCCATGAAATTAAGAAATTGTACTGGCCGAAATCGGTTTGGCTCAGTGGGTAAAGCATCAGCCTGTGGACTGAAAGGTCCCGGGTTCGATTCCGGTCAAGGACATGTACATTTGTTGTGGGCACATCCCCAGTGGGAGGTGTGCAGGAGGCAGCTGATCGATGATTCTCTCTCATTGATGTTTCTGACTCTCTCCCTTCCTCTCTGTAAAACATCAATAAAATATATTTTTTTTAAAAAGAAACTGTACTGTATAAACTCTGAAGTCTCTGCCAATTCTAACGTTCTATCATTCTATCTTGATAATTGTTAACCCAAGAGAGAATACTAAGGTTGAGTTACTTGACAGGTCACTGAGCAAATTATTGACAAAGCTGGGACATCTCCTCAGCGGACAGCTCAGGAAGAGAGCTCCTGGCCGGAAGATGAAAGGAAGGCCCTGACAAGCAGCCAGAAGGCCCCAGTCCGTCCTGATTGCTGGCTAGGCCCAGAGACCCTACCCATGCACAGTTTTTGTGCATCAGGCCTCTACTAATCAATAATATTCTATCCGAAACCGGTTTGGCTCAGTGGATAGAGCATCAGCCTGCGAACTGAAAGGTCCCAGGTTCAATTCAGGTCAAGGGCATGTATCTTGGTTGCAGGCACATCTCCAGTAGGGGCTGTGCAAGAAGCAGCTGGTGGATGATTCTCTGTCATCAATGTTTCTAACTCTCTATCCCTCTCTCTTCCTCTCTGTAAAAAATCAATAAAATATAGGAAAAAAATAATAATATTCTAACAACTGTGTATGGTGGTGTCCCAGGTTGCAAGCTCGATTCCCAGTGGGAGGTGTGCAGGAGGCAGCTGATCAATGATTATCTCTCATCATTGATGTTTTTCTCTCTCCCTCTTCCTTCCTCTATGAATTAGTTATATATATATATATATATATATATATATATATATATATTACATAAAATAGGTAAAAAATCTAAGACTTTACTAAAAAAAAAGTGAGATCATTAAAAAAAGATAGAAAAGTCTGTTAGTATTTGCCCTATTAGAATTATTTTACAGCTACTTGACTAAATGTGCTGATTTTAAAAATAATGAATAGTGCCGAAACTGGTTTGGCTCAGTGGTAGAGCATCGGTCTGCGGACTGAAAGGTCCCGGGTTCCATTCCGGTTGGGAGCATATGCCTAGTTTGCAAGCTCAATCTGACCAATAGGGGGCGTGCAGGAGGCAGCCAATCTGTGATTCTCTCTCATCATTGATGGTCCTCTCTGAAATCAATAAAAATATATTTTTTTAAATTCCATAATTGCACATAAATTAGCCCCAAAGCATTAAAATGAACGAAAGAAAGAAAGACAGAAAGAAAGAAAGAGAAAGAAAGAAAGAAAGAAAGAAAGAAAGAAAGAAAGAAAGAAAGCCCATCTGGTGATTTAGTCACAAACTCTTATTTACTTATTTATTTACTTATTTATTTTAGCATTCCTAATTATTGTTTTTTTCCCTCATATATTTTTACTGATTCCAGAGAGGAAGGGAGAGGGAGAGAGAAATAGAAACATCAGCCGAAACTGGTTTGGCTCAGTGGATAGAGCATCAGCCTGCAGACTGAAAGGTCCCAGGTTTGATTCCTGTCAAGGGCATGTACCTTGTTTGCTGGCACATCCCTAGTAGTGGGTGTGCAAGAGGCAGCTAATCGATGATTCTCTCTCACCAATGTTTCTAACTCTCTATGCCTCTCTCTTCCTCTCTGTAAAAAAATCAATAAAATGTACTTAAAAAGAAAAAAAGAAACATCGATGATGAGAGAGGACCATTGATCTGCTGCCTCCTGCACACCCCCTACTGGGGATCCAGCCTCCAACCCAGGCATGTGCCCTTGATCAGAATTGAACCAGGACCTTTCAGTTCGCAGGCCGAAACTCTATCCACTGGGCCAAACCAATTAGGGCAAAAGAAGAAATGTTAGAAAGGTTAAGAAAGCAAGTCTTGCCCTAACTGGTTTGGCTCAGTGGATAGATCATCGGCCTGTGAACTGGAGGGTCCCGGGTTCGATGCTGGTCAGGGGAATGTACCTTGGTTGCTGGCACATCCCCAGTGAGGGGTGTCAGGGAGAGGCTGATTGATGTTTCTAACTCTCCATCCCTCTCCATTCCTCTCTGTAAAATATCAATTAAAAATATATTTTTTTAAAAAAGCAATTCTTTAGCTAGGTTCTTAAGACTGACTAGCTGATGCCGAGACCGATTTGGCTCAGTGGATAGAGCATTGGCCTGTGGACTGAGGGTCCCAGGTTCAATTCTGTTCAAGGGCATATACCTTGGTTTTGGGCACATCCCCAGTGGGGGGTGTGCAAGAGGCAGCTGATAGATGATTCTCTCTCATCTATGTTTCTAACTCTGTCCCTCTTTCTCTCTGTGGAAAATCAATGAAATATATTAATGAAAAAAAAAAAAAAAAAAAAAAGACTGGCTAGTTGAGACCAGTTTGGCTCAGTGGATAGAGCGTTGGCCTGCGGACTAAAAGGTCCCGGGTTTGATTCGGTCAAGGGCATGTACCTTGGTTGCGGGTACATCCCCAGTAGGAGTGGTGCAAGAGACAGCTGATTGATGATTCTCTCTCATCAATGTTTCTAACTCTCTATCCCTCTCTTCTCCTCTCTGTAAAAAATCAATTATATATATATATATATATATATATATATATATATATTAAAAAAAAAAAAAGGCTGGCTAGACTGCTGTAAAATTTCCCTAGATGGTTTTGTTCCTAAGACCACCACTATATTTTTTGTAGCCCTAATAATTTTTTAAAATATATTTTATTGATATTTTACAGAGAGGAAGGGAGAGAGATAGAGAGCTAGAAACGTCGATGAGAGAGAAACACCGACCAGCTGCCTCCTGCACACCCCCTACCGAGGATGTGCCTGCAACCAATGTACATGCCCTTGACCAGAATCGAACCCGGGACCTTTCAGTCTCAGGCTGACGCTCTACCCACTGAGCCAAACCGGTTTCAGCTGTAGCCCTAATAATTTGCATAGTAATTATAAAATAAGTATATTAACATGTCCTGGGAACAAAATGGCACTTAATATTTTTAAAGCCAAAACTACCCATTTGAAATTATATTTTCTAAAGTTATAAAAACCCCTTAAATTGTGGGAAATGTTTGCCTCCAAGAAGTATACTAAGTTGAGGAAGAAGATGTTCTTTGAATACATTTATACTCCAGAAAATTTTTACTATGTAAGTGCAATGTGTCAATAATAATGAAAAAAAAAACTTTTCTTAATTTATTGCTTTTAGAGAAGAAGGGAGAGGGTGGAGTGAGAGAAACATCATTTTGTTGTTCCACTTATTTATGCATTCATTGGTTAATTCTGTTTTTAATGTATTTATTTCTTATTTATTTCAGATTTCAGAGAGAGGGTAAGAGAGAGTGGGAAGCATCAATGATAAGAGAAAAGCTGAGCCAGCATAGCTCAGTGGTTGAACATCAACCTACGAACCAGGAGGCCAAGTTTGATGCTGGTCAGGGCACATGCCTGGGTGGTGGGCACAATCCCCAGTGTGAGGTGTGCAGGAGGCAGTAATCAATGATGCTCTCTTTATCAATGTTTCTCTCTTTTCCTCTCCCTTCTTCTCTGAAATCAATAAAAATATGTTTTAAAATAATGATGATGGCTGAAACCGGTTTGGCTCAATGGATAGAGAGTCAGCCTGGGGACTGAAAGGTCCTGGGTTCAGTTCCGGTCAAGGGCACGTACCTTGGTTGCGGTCACATCCCCAGAAGGAGGTGTGCAAGAGGCAGCTGATCGATGATTCTCTCGCATCGATGTTTCTAACTCTCTATGCCTCTCTCTTCCTCTCTGTAAGAAATCAATAAAATAGCCGAAACCGGTTTGGCTCAGTGATAGAGCGTCGGTCTGCGGACTGAAAGGTCCCTGGTTCGATTCTGGTCAAGGGCATGTACCTTGGTTGCGGGCACATCCCCGGTAGGGGGTGTACAAGAGGTGGCTGGTCCATGTTTCTCTCTCATCGACGTTTCTAGCTCTCTCTCTCCCTTCCTCTCTGTAAAATATCAATAAAATATATTTTTTTAAAAAAGAAATCAATAAAATATATTTTTTTAAAAATAAAATGATGATGAATAAATATGTTTTGAATAATGTAAAAAAAAAAATAATGATGAGAATCATTGATTGACTACTTCCTGCAGCCCTCGCTGGGGATGGAGCCCACAGCCTGGGCACATGCCCTGACCTGAAACAGAAGAGTGACCTTTTGGTTCCTAGATCAACGCTCAACTGCTGAGCCACACCCAGCCGGGCTAACAGATGGCTGGAATGATCAGATCATTTCTGTTAGTTGTTGTTTCTCATTCTCATTTTGCGTGTGCTTATTTTTTTACTCTGAGCTAGATTTTCCTTGGAAAATTATTTTCTGGGAACATTTTGAGGTCTAGGATTCAGGTTAATTCCAACAGAGAGGATTTGCTATCAATTCTGCCAGGAAGGACCACTTTAAACTATACTCATTGCTTGGGATTTTTGTTTTTAACCGTTGAGAGGTATATTCAGGTTACATACCCCTAAGAGGGCAGTCTGATGATCCTGTGACCCCTCTACCGCTCCCTGAAATCTCCCCCTTCCAAGAGGACTTTCTTTCCAGGCTGTTGAATGGCTGTGTTTACTAGCAGTTCTTCACCCTTGCACTGACATGGAGGCTCTTTGAAGCACCTATCTGACCCACTGGCCCCACAAGGCCTAGAAAAACCAAGCTTAAATTGCCAAGTAAGGTAAATGCCCCAGGGCAAAGTGACATCACTGCTCTACTTACTTTCTGGATCCTGCCTTCACCTAGATTTTGGTCTGATAATTCCTTATCTTCTTGTTGACTCTTCAATATTTTACCAACATGTTTCATTATTTTCAATAGGATGACCTATTTGCCATGTTATGTGCCATATTACAAAAAAAGGAAGGGTTGCCAAAACCGGTTTGGCTCAGTGGTAGAGCGTCGGTCTGCGGACTGAAAGGTCCTGGGTTCGATTCCGATCAGGGGCATGTACCTTGGCTGCGGGCACATCCCCGGTAGGGGGTGTGCATGAGGCAGCTGGTCGATGTTTCTCTCTCATCGACGTTTCTAGCTCTCTCTCTGTCTCCCTTCCTCTCTGTAAAATATCAATAAAAATATATTTTAAAAAAAAAGGAAGGGTTAAAAATATTGTAGCCCTGACCCGTTGGCTCAGTGGGTAGAGCCTCGGCCTGCAGACTGAAGGGTCCTGGGTTCAATTCCAGTCAAGGGCATGTACCTTGGTTTCGGGCACATCCCCAGTAGGGGGTATGCAGGAGGCAGCTGATTGGTGTTTCTCTCTCATAGATGCTTCTAATTCTCTCTCCCTGTCCCTTCCTCTCTCTAAAAAATCAATAAAAATATGTATAAAAAATAATGTAAACATTTTGTATGGTGACATATGGTTACTAGACTTGCCATGGTGATCACATGGTAAGATATGTAAGGGTGGAATCACTATATTGTACACCTCAAGCTAATATTGTGTATCAACTACACTTTAATATTTTTAAAACATTGTTGAACAAAATTAAAAAATAAATAAATAGACATCCTGTGTTTTGAGATTGAAAGACTATTGTTATGATTGTAATATTCTTCAAATTAACTTACAGATTTATTGAATTTTGTATAAAAACTTCAATTAAAAAAATATTTTTTATTGATTTCAGAGAGGAAGGAAGAGGGAGAAAGAGATCTGCTGCCTCCTGCACTCCCCCTTCTGTGCACCAGGCCTGCAACCCAGGCATGTGCCCTTGACCAGAATCGAACCCAGGACCCTTCAGTCTGCAGGCCCACACTCTAGTCACTGAGTCAAATAGGCTAGGGCTCAACTTTTTTTTTCTCTTTTTTTTTTTATTAAGGTATTATATGTATATATACCTTACCAATCCCCACCCCACCCCCACTCCCATACATGCCCTCCATCCCCAGAATTTTTCATCCATTGGTTATGCTTTAAGGCTCAACTTTTTAAAAAAATATATATATATTTTTATTGATTTCAGAGAGGAAGGGAGAGGGAGAGAGAGATAGAAACATCAATGATCAGCTGCCTTCTGCATGCCCCTTACTGGAGATCAACCTAGGCATTGCCCTTGACCAGAATGGAACCTGGGACCCTTTTGTCTGCAGGTGGATGATATAAATAGGCATCCAAACACTGAGCCAAACCAGCTAGGACATTTTTAAAATTTTTGTATTACAAATGGACAGTTGATCTTAAAATTCATGTGGAATTGCTAGGAACTCTGAATAACAATGATGAAACAGTCTTGTAAACAACAAAGTTGGAAGACTCATACTTCCTGATTTCAAAATTTATTACAAAGCTATAGTGATAACAGTATTGTGCCTAAACCGGTTTGGCTCAGTGATAGAGCGTCAGTCTGCGGACTGAAGGGTCCCAGGTTCGATTCTGGTCAAGGGCATGTACATTTGGTTGCGGGCACATCCCTGGTACAGGGTGTGCAAGAGGCAGCTGGTCGATGTTTCTCTCTCATCGACGTTTCTAGCTCTTTATCTCTCTCCCTTTCTCTCTGTAAAATATCAATTAAAAATATATATATATATATATTTAAAAAAAACAAAACAGTATTGTGCTAGTCTGGCTGGTTGATCAGTGGTTAGTGTCAGCCCCTGAACCAAAGGGTATTCAATTCAATTCCAGTCAAGGGCACTTTGCAGGTTTAATCCCTGTCCAAGTAGGGGGCATGTTCAGGAGGCAACCAATCAATGTGTCTCTCACATGACTTTTTATTTATTTATTTATTTATTTATTTTTAATTGATTTTTTTACAGAGAGGAAAGGAGAGATTGAGAGTTAGAAACATCAACGAGAGAGAAACATCAATCAGCTTATGTTTATTTATTTATTACTTTTTTGTTAAGCCTCACCTGAGAATATTTTTGCATTGATTTTTATTTTTTTTAAATATATATTTTATTGATTTTTTTTTTTTTTGACAGAGGAAGGGACAGGGAGAGAGAGTTAGAAGCATCGATGAGAGAGAAACACCAATCAGCTGCCTCCTGCACACCCCCTACTGGGAATGTGCCTGCAACCAACATACATGCCCTTGACCGGAATCGAACCTGGGACCTTTCAGTCCGCAAGCCAACACTCTATCCACTGAGTCAAACCAGTGTCAGCAATAGTCAATTGATTTTTTTCCCGTTTTTTTAAATTAAATATATTTTATTGATATTTTACAGAGAGGAAGGGAGAGATAGAGAGCTAGAAACGTCAATGAGAGAGAAACATCGACCAGCTGCCTCTTGCACACCCCCTACTGGGGATGTGCCCGCAACCAATGCACATGCCCTTGACCGGAATCGAACCCTGGACCTTTCAGTCCGCAGACCGACGCTCTACCACTGAGCCAAACCGGTTTCGGCAGTCAATTGATTTTTGATAAGCGTTTCAATATTATGGGGAAAACAATAGTATTTTCCACAATTGGTGCTAGGATAACTGGATTATTCATATGCAAACTAGTGAATTTATACACCTATTACAACATATACAAAAATTAATTCAAATGAATCCAAGACCTGGATGTAAGAGTCAAAACTATAAAATTATTAGAAAATATATAGGTATAAATCCTAATGACCAGCCCTGGCCAGTGTGGCTCAGTTGGTTGAATATTGTCCCTGGCACCAAAAGGTTGCTGGTTTGATTCTCAGGGCACATATCAGGGTTTTGGGTTAGGTCCCTGGTTTGGGTGAGTTTGGGAGGCAACCAATAGATGTTACTCTATTTCACAATGATCTCTCAAATCAATAACAAGGTATTTTTTATTGATTGATTGATTGATTGATTTTTTACAGAGAGGAAGAGAGAAGGACAGAGAGTCAGAAACATCAATGAGAGAGAGTCATTGATCAGCTGCCTCTTGCACACCCCCTACCGGGGATGTGCCTACAACCAATGTACATGCCCTTGACCAGAATCGAATCTGGGACCTTTCAGTCCTCAGACCGAAGCTCTACCAGTGAGCCAAACCGGTTTAGGCAACAAGGTATTTTTTAAAAATAGCAACCACCGAAACCAGTTTGGCTCAGTGGTAGAGCTTTGGTCTGCGGACTGAAGATTCCAGTTGGGGGCATGTACCTTGGTTGCGGGCACATCCCTGAAGGGGGATGTGTGGGAGGCAGTTGGTCGATGTTTCTCTCTCATTGATATTACTAGCTTTCTATCCTTCCCCCTTCTTCTCTGTAAAAAATCAATAAGATATATTTTATTAAAAAAATAGCAACCAATTAATGTGTTGTCACATCATTGTTTCTCCCCCCTTCCCCTTCCTTTCTCTCAAAAAATCAATAGAAAAATATCCATGGGTGAGGATTAATAAAAATAAATAAATTCTTGCCGAAACCGGTTTGGCTCAATGGATGGAGTGTCTGCCTTTGGACTGAGGGGTCCCAGGTTTGATTCTGGTCAAGGGCATGCATGTGCCTTGGTTGCGGGCACATCCCCAGTGGGGTGTGTGCAGGAGGCGGCTGATTGATGATTCTCTCTCATTGATGTTTCTGGCTCTCTACCCCTCTCTCTTCTTCTCTCTAAGAAATCAATAAAAATATTTTTTTTAAAAAGAAAAGGAATATTTAAGAAAAATAATAAAATAAATAAATTGTAAATCCTAAAGGTGTACTGGTTAATAATTCAGGTTTTTTTCAATTGATGGAGTTACATATATGTTGATATATGTGCGATTTAATATGTATGCTATTTTGTTGTATTGATAACAAACTTCAAAAGTTCTTATGTCGCCAAAACCGGTTTGGCTCAATGGATAGAGCGTCAGCCTGTGGACTAGAAGGTCCCGGTTCAATTTGGCCAAGGGCTTGTACCTTGGTTGCGGGCACATCCCCAGTAGGGGGTGTGCAGGAGGCAGCTGATTGATGATTCTGTCTCATTGAGGTTTCTAACTATCCCTCTCTCTTCCTCTCTCTGAAAAATCAATTAAAAAAAAAGTTCATACGTAAAATTTGCTTAAGGTGTTAACATTATAGATATTTTTACACTTAAAAAGGTTGAATTTGCCAAAACTGGTTTGGCTCAGTGGTGGAGCGTCGATCTGCGGACTGAAAGGTCCTGGGTTTGATTCTGATCAAGGGCATGTACATTGGTTGGGGGCACATTCCCAGTGGGAGGTGTGCAAGAGGCAGCTGGTCGATGTTTCTCTCTCATCGACGTTTCTAGCTCTCTATCTCTCTCTCTTCCTCTCTGTAAAATATCAATAAAATATATTTAAAAAAAAACAAAAAAAATCGAATTTTGTGCCAAACAAAGAGCATTTGCAGGAAGTTTTTTTAAAAATATATATATTTTATTGATTTTTTACAGAGAGGAAAAGAGAGGGATAGAGAGTTAGAAACATTAATGAGAAAGAATTATCGATCAGCTGCCTCTTGCACACCCCCCACTGGGGATGTGCCAGCAACCAAGGTACATGCCCTTGACCAGAATCAAATCTGGGACCTTTCAGTCTGCAGACCGACGCTCCACCACTGAGCCAAACTGGTTTTGGCTTGCGGGAAGTTTTAATTCATTATTTATTTTAAAAAAATAATTTTGATTTTTTACAGAGAGGAAGGGAGAGGGATAGAGTTAGAAACATCGATGAGAGAGAATCATCGATCAGCTGCCTCCTGCACACCCCCCACTGGGGCTGTGCCCGCCACCAAGGTACATACATGCCCTTGACCGGAATCAAACCTGGGACCTTTCAGTCCGCAGGCCGACGCTCTATCCACTGAGCCAAACCGGTTTCAGCTCATTACTTTATTTTGAGGAAAAGTGCTGCTGAGTACTTGGGGAAGCTTATGGTGAACACGTTCCATCTCAATATACTTGTGTGAACGCTGGTTTAAACACTTAAAAGTGATTATTTCAATGTGAAAGACAAAGACGTCCAGGTCAACCGAAATAGTTTGAAGACCAATAATTACAAGCATGATTGGGTGAAGATGCATGTTAAACTCAAAAACAGCTTGCAGAAAGATTAAATTTTAAATCTTTCCATTTAAATCAGAAACAATTTTTGATTGTTTACAAGCAATGGGAAAGATTTTAAAGGAAGGAAAATGGGTTCCACATCAACTGAACAAAAGACAAATGGAAAACTGAAAAGTTATCAGTAAAATCTTGTTTCAATGGTTTTTTGCATTGAATTGTGACTGTTGATGAAAAGTGGATTTGAGAATCCCAAATGTACAAAATCATGGGTTTATCCAGGTCAATCATCAAGATCGACATATAAGGCCAAATAGCTTCTGAAAGAAGACAAAGCTCCGTGTTTGATGGGATCAGGAAGGTGTGGTGTATTATGAGCTTCTGAAACCAGGTGAAACTGTTAATACTGATCACTACCGATTAGTATTAACCAAGTTGAACCATGCTTTGATCATAAAATGACTAGAATGGGCCAGAAGACACGTCAAAGTAATTTTGCTTCATGATGACGCACCATCACACACTTCAAAACCAGTTAAAGACATGTTAAAAGATCTTGCCTGAGAAATATTAACCCACCACCGTATTCACCAGATCTTGCTCCTTCAGATTACCACTTGTTCTGATCGATAGCACATGCACTTTCTGAGCAGCACTTCAAAACATACAAATAAGTGGAAAATTGGGTCTCTGAATGGTTTGCTTCAAAATAAGAAACGTTCTATTGGGATGGTATCCACAAATTACCTGCAAGATGGGGAAATGTGTAGCTAGTGATGGACATTACTTTGAATAAAGCACTTTTGATGTTTCTCTTGAAATTACCGTGTTTTCTTTGATTACAAAATCCGCATTATGAACCGGTACACCTACTAGTACATGGGTGCCTTGAGAAGAGATTGGGTCCTGAGGATGGAACCCTCATGAATGCGATCCCACAGAACTCCCTAGCCCCTTACCCCATATGCAGATACAGTAAGTGGGAGACCTGGGAGAGGGTCCTCACCTGACCATTCTGGCACCCTGATCTTGGATCTAGCCTCTAGAGTCTAGAAGACAGTGTTTCTAAGCTTAGAGCACTAGTTAAGTATACAATTTTACCTATATGTTTCCCCAAATTCTAGTTTAGCATTTCTTAGTTGGTATTCAGGAATCTGTAGTTTAACAACTCCACCAGGTCATTCTCATCATGAGAGAAGTTTGGGGAAAACTGCAGTCTAGAACTATGAGCAATCGCTTTCCACTATTGACTAGTATAAACTACTCAATCTATGGCATTTTATGGCAGCTGAAACAGAGTAAGACACCTTAGATTAGGTTAACAGGTTCTTAAAGATGACACCAAAAGCACAAATAAAGAAAAAGTAGGTAAATTAGACATCATCAAAAAAAATTTTCTTTATAAAAAAATGTTTAAAGAAAATGTTTTTATTGACTTTTTTTTTTTTTTTTTTTTTGGGAGAGAGAGAGAGAGAGAGAGAGAGAGAGAGAGAGAGAGAGAGAGAGAGAAAGGGAGGGAGAGAAACATCAATGGTGAGACAGAATCATTGATCACCTGCTTCCTCTGCATGCCCCAAACTGGGGATTGAGCCCAAAGCCCAGGCATGTGCTCTGACCAGAAATAGAATTGTGACCTCCTGGTTCATAAGTCCATGTTCAACCATTGAGGCACACCAGCTTGTTTTGTTCATCCTCACCATTTTTTTAAATTTTTTTTTTTTTTAGAGAGGGTGGAAGGGGAGGATGGAAAAAGAGAGAGGAAGAGAGAGAGAACTTGCGCTCGAGAGCGAGCAAGGTGAGAGAGATACATTGATTGGTTGCCTCTCAAATGTGCCTGGACTGGGGCTGAGGATTGAACCTGCAATCCAAGTATGTGCCCTTGACCAGGAATGGAAACCTTCACCCTTCTGCACACAGGCCAACACTCTAACCACTGGCCAACACGGGCCAGAGCTAAGTTTCTTTATCTGTTTAACAATAGTTTCTACTTCTGATGGGTTACTGTGAGAATTAAAGTTGCTGATATTAGCAAGATGTTTGACATAGTGCTTTGGGCCATAACCGGTTTGGCTAAGTGGATAGATCGTTGGCTCATGGACTGTAGGGTCCTGGGTTTGATTCTGGTAGAGGGCATGTACCTTGGTTTTGCAGGCTTGATCCCCAGTAGGGCTTGTGCAGGAGGCAACTCATCGATGTTTGTTATCGATGTTTCTAATTCTCTCTCTTCCTTCCTCTCTGTAAGATAATCAATAAAATATATAAAATAAATCATACAAAATAAGTGCTTGGTACAATATAAGGGCTTTAACTGGGTTGTAAAGTCTCTCCCTGTGTCCTAAGGGGCCTGGCCAGGTTTTTATTTTTTTACAGAAAGGAAGAGAGAGGGATAGAGAGTTAGAAACATCGATGAGAATCATCGATCAGCTGCCTCTTACACACCCCCTACTGGGGATGTGCCTGCAATGAAGGTACATGCCCTTGACCAGAACCTAACTTGGGACCTTTCAGTCCAAGGCCGATGCTCTATCCACTGAGCCAAACCGGTTTCGGTTCATCATGTATAATTTAAAAAAATACGTTTTTGTTATTGATTTTAGAGAGACAGAAGGGAAAGGGAGAGAGAAACATTGATGTGAAAGGGTAACTGCTTCCTGCCAGTCAATGTTACTGGGGATTAAGCCTGAAACTTGGGCTTGTGCCTGGAACTGGACTTGAATCCAGGACCTCTGGGTGCATGGGATGACTGATAGATCCTCCCTTCCCCCAGTTGATTGACAGACGCAAACCCCCCCATTCCTAAGCCCCTAAATCCCTAACCACCAATCAGCCTGTGCTAAGTACCCTAAGCCCCGTCCCCTATCTTCCCCTTAAAAGCAGACACCCGGGTGTTTTATGGCCTCTTCCAGTCTCTTCCACTTTCTCCCTCTGGAAGCAGCCGGCGGGGGTCCCACCCATCCACAATAAAAGCCCAGTTTCCTGGCCTCCCAGTCTCAGCTACCTTCTTTAATTAATCTATCAACGTCCCACACTGGCCAGGGATGTAATTATTTTATTCAACAATTTATTGAGCACCTGCTGCATACAGGCATTGTTCTAGGCCCTGAGAATACAGCCATGAACAAAATTTCTGCACCCCTTAATTTTACATTTTAGTGGGGTAGGGCAGACAGACCATAACATAAGAAAAAAAAATACATAAATGGTGTAGTTAGTTCTATAAAGTAAAATTAAATAGGAACAACACCAAATAGGACCTATGTTTCAATTTTATATACAGGGATCAGAATTTGTCATCTGTTCCGCGTTGTTTGCAGATCCTCCATCCAGGGCAGAAATAAAATCTCACTCCCGTTCGCCAAACGCCTAGCCCTTAGCCCAGCACCAGTCCTTTACGGAGACAATAACGTCACATTGAATAAATTATAAGCCTTCTGAGAAGTAAGCGGTCGGGAAACAAAGACCTGTCAATAGCTATCGACCGTTAAGCCCATAAATGGAATAATCTAGTCATGCGTGATCCGCTTATTCTCAGTAATCTACCGTATTTGCCGGTGTATAAGACGATTTTTTTGGCCCTGAAAAATATGCCTCCAAGTGGGGGGTAGTCTTATACGTCGAGTATATAACAAACTCTGTATTTTTAGTGGAAATGTTAGGGGGTCGTCTTATACGCCCAGTCGTCTTATATGCCAGCAAATACGTATTTTTCAGGGCCAAAAAATCGTCTTATACGCCCGCAAATACGGTAATTAGCCGAGTTCTTTTTTCACATTGGAGAATGAAAGCCGTGGGAAATGTTGCTTGCAGATCGGTTTAGGTATTTCAAACATCTAGTGACCCACATCGCAGGTGTGTACCCTTAAAAACAAACAAACAAAAGAACCCCACCGGGGCCAGTGCTCCCGGTATCCACAGTCTTCGAGTTCGGCGGGGCGGGGGTGGGGAAGGGTGGAGGTGGAAGAGGGCGCAGAGGGGAGAAACGGTGTCGGGGGGGTGGGGGGTGGGGGAAAATAAAAAGCCATCATTTTCAGGGGAAGACCGGCCATTGTGGTGTAAAAGGAGCTGTGTGGTCAGCCCATCGAACCTCAAACAGGGACCTGGTCCTCAAAACAAACGATAAAAAGCGAGAAACCCTCCGACGTCGCTCGCGCCGCGTCCAGCGGGAATCTTGACCTCAAGATGGCGTCCCGCGGTCACAAGGTCCAGTCGGCTCCAATCAAAGATGGCAGGGTGGGTCGTCTTCTACAGCCGGGGCCTCTCTAGGCCGCGCCTTCTCTATGGTCGCCCCGCTGGGGCGTGGCGGCGGAGGGCCCGCGGCGGCGGCTCTCTATACGCCTCCTTCTCGATGGTGCCTCTTTCCACGGTTTCGGCCGCGGTGCACGCCGGGCCAAAGGAAGACCTCCGAGGAGCTCCCCGCGCGGCGCGGCAGTGTTGGCGCCGCGGCCTTGGCGAGTGGTCGCCTCCGCACCAGTCTCCCGGTGGGCGGCGCGCAGAAACCTCGAACCGGCGGGGGGGGATCTTCCCGTAACCTGGAGCCCAGAGGGCCACGGAGACAGTACCCTTGTCTCGGCGGCGGGTGAGTTCACGCGCGCGTCTGAACGCGTGTGGAAACCGGGTACCTCGGCTTGGGCGGGGGGGGGGGGGCGGGTGGGAGGGAGAGGAAGGAAAGCCGGGAGGCTCCGAGAGGGCCCGGGGGTGGGACGAGGGTGAAGACGGGGCGGGGGGGGGGGGGCCGGGCGGGTTGGGGGAGGGGAAGGGAAGGGAGGGGAGGGGCCCGAGGCCCGGGTTTCCTCACTTCTCTTAAGGCCTCCGCAGCCTCTGGGCCGAGCCGCAGCCCGTGGAGGCCGGACCTGCGGACTGACTGCCGGAGCGTTTTCTCCTTGCTTTGTCGCCCACTTTCCCTTTCCCTTTCACGGATGGCCACAGGGAATGCCGTCCGCACCTTCTGGGGATCCACGTTTGCCACCAAACGATTGGCCCGCTCCCCCCGGGGGAGCCGTCCGCTTGAGGCCCCCTTCGGAGCCTTACGGCACCATTTCCGGGCCCACGACCGGCTCCCGGGGCCTAGGCTCCGCCGAGAAGCCCGCCCGCCGGCACCCACCCTTTTAGAGAGGTGCTGGCTACCAACGGATTTCTTTCCCTCCCTCCGTCCCTCCCTCCCGGGTCACCTCGAGTCCGCCCCTGTGTGCGACCCGCCCGCCTGCCTCTGTGCCCACGAATTGTAGTCGATGCCCACTCGATTGATTGATTCTTGTAAGCACCCTCCTAGTTTGCTTGTCCGAAGATTGTGGCGAGTGTTGTGGTCCTGCCCCCCTTCCTCCAATGGAGGGTGCCGTCAACTGCATCTCCTCCATTCATTCCAGGCGGTGACCAAGCTGGCACATTAAAATGTGTTACTTTCTCACCCTCCTTTGGTCTTCAATACTACTTTTTATTTAAAAAAATACGTTTTTCGAAATAGATCTAGGAGTATGAAGATTATTTTGAAGTTATGTAATGTGGATTTATATTGCCATGGAAAAGCCATTTTGATACGGGGCAGAGTGGAGCGGACCCAGAGGAGGGAAGAGATTGGACTTCTCTTGCACCGGACTGCTGTAGTGTGAAGTACTGTGCCTTAGGTAGCTGTCAGTAGTGTGTAAACAACCTTTACATTGTCTTGGGCGCTTTGAATTTTGAGGATTGTTTTCCAAAAACATTCAGAAGCCTAGAAAGGCATTCAATTCAGTTGGGGTTATCAGTTGCTCGTGATTTTCAGTAGATACTACCCTATTACAATTTTAAACTTTTCTTAAAGCCTCTGTTGTCACCTGTAAAATAAGGATTATATTAGTATTCACCTCATAGATTATTGAGATTGGAAATTAATTGAATGTAGTATGTACAATCCTTAGTGCAATACCCAAATAACGTAGCGTTTAGTCCATTTTAACCGGTATAGTTAAGAATTTTCAGTACAAGAGCCTAACCCTGATTCTAATATTTCTTCCAGTGTACTATGAATAGACTATTTTTCTGCTAATAGACTTATAAAGTAAAAGTTAATTCTTAGTAATACAAAGTTTCTCAATGGTATATTACTAGAAAGAGTAAGCATTATGACACAGTGCAAACAGCCCTTGGATGGGTAATTTCCGGGTATTAGCGATCTTGAGGGGGGGTCCCCATCACTCATTGTGTTCCTTTGGACAAATTAGTTTCTTCATCTGTAAAAGAATATATCTACACGAGTTAATTTGGGAGATTAAGTGAGAAAATGTATGTTGAAGGCTTTTGTAAATAAAAAGTGAGTCATTTTTATTAAATAATTCATCTTTTTGGAGTTATTGAATTTCCATTTTTGGTCCCCAGAGTGTAATTAAGAAAAAAAATTTTTTGGTAGAGAATTAACACATAATTAGGAAGAAAATTATTGTCCCCCTGTTGCATATAGGCACCATATACTAATTATAGTTTGAGTACATTTATTCTGTGTTTGCTGTATTTTTATTCCGTTATGTTAAGGCTCTTAATATATTTAAAAAATAAGTCCATTTTAACATTGGGTAACTACTTCAGACTTAAAGTCAACATTTTTGTCCACAGATTAATGAGCTTTATACTTAATTATACATAATTTAAGGGAAACTTAGATTAAGTATTTTATAACATTGGAAGGAAAGTAATCTTTGAGTCTTTTAAGGCCTTTCAGAAACATTGTTTTTTAATTTCTCAATAGTCTTTTGACACTGCTGCTACCAATCATAATAATTTTGATTCCTCACAAAGCTTTTTAATAGCTTGTACCTAGCTTTTTTTTTGAAATTTGAAAATAAGAAAATATGATATTCCCACTAATTTTATTTTGACATAATTTCAAACTAATTCTCAAATATCTTTCACCCATATTACCAAACCTGACCAATTTGCTTTATCCTTTCCCCTTTTTCTCTATAGTTTTCTTCTGAAATATTTACTTGTAAGTTTAAAAAAAAAATCTATTTAATTGATATTTTACAGAGAGGAAGGGAGAGAGAGATAGAGAGCTAGAAACGTCAATGAGAGAGAAACATCGACCAGTTGCCTCTTGCACACCCCCTACCAGGGATGTGCCCGAAACCAATGTACATGCCCTTGACTGGAATCGAACCCGGGACCTTTCAGTCCGCAGACCGACGCTCTACCACTGAGCCAAACCGGTTCTGGCTATTTGTAAGTTTTGTTTGTGGTGTTCCTTAACCCCAAAATGTGTATTTCCTAAAAACAGACATTTTCTTATTTAATAACAGTACAGTGATCAAAATCATGAAATTAATATTGTTACATCTAATCAGCAGGTCTTAATTGGATTTTCCTTGTAATTGTCCTGAATTGGTATTGCTTTTTTTAAAAGCAGCTTTATTAAAGTATAATTGCATAAAATTCAGTCATTGTAAATTTACAATTCAACGATTTTTAGTAAATGTACTGAGTTGTGCTACCATTACCCCAAAGGAGTCCTCTTTCCTGTTTACAAGTCACTTCCTGTTCCCACTCCAACTCCAGACTATCACTACCTTTATCATTGAAAATGGTAAAACGGCAAAGTGGAAATCTCAGAAAATTGTGAGCCCTTTTTGGGAGACTCAAAAACACTTTGATAACATGAAAAGCTTTCTTATAAAAGAAACTTCTGGGTAAGCATTTCCCATTCTCTTTTTGGACATGGAACACCTTTTTCCTAGAAGTAGTTTCTGAAGACTCCAGCAGTCTGGAATTGATGTTTTGAGAGGCTTGTCTTGCTTAGGCTGGGGAGGTTATTCCCTTGTGTCTTGCCAGGTGATAAGCAGAGCAGGCAACAGTGCATGCTACACTAATCTTTTATAGTCAATGTACAATCACTATTTGGTGTAAAATAATACTTAGAAAAGAACTGGGCACCTATATATTTATTGAGTGAGTGAAGTATAGGAATGTTTGCTGGGGAGAGTCTATTGGTTCATTTACCTTTTACGATTTCAGAAATTTGGCAGCGTCCTGATGGGGCTAGCCTGTAAGTCTGTCCCTGGTAAATTCTTTTGTTTCTATCAGGATAAATCTGCAATGGAGGAATGTGTATAAGCAGTAATGGTATTCTCAGGAGTGCAGGGAAAAAAGAGGGTTTGAAAGAGTAAAGTGGAAAAGAAAAGCAGAGTGCATGTGAATGTTGAGTGTAGAGAGAAATCTTACTTAGAAGTTTTCTTTTGGGGGGGGGTATACCAAATTTATTGAGATAAAATTTACATGTAATAAAATGCACCCATTTTAATTTCAGTGAATTTTGACAAGTGCATAACCCTGTATGTTTTTGCTAATTTTTTAACTTAATAAGGTTAAAATGCTTTGACTCTTCTAAAAATGAAGCACTACTGTTCAAATATTTTGAAAATGCTATTTAAATTTTTTCAATGCTAATAAAAATAACCTCTCCATCTCTCCTTTCCTTAAATCCCACACACATTCCCGTAGCAGTTGGCTACCTTCATAGTATATCCAGAACCTAGCCGCTTGTTACCACTTTCACTATAACACCTCTTCCAGGCCCCTCTTGTCTCTGGATTATTGCAGTCATGTTTTGCTTTGACCCTGGTTCTCCAATATTAACATAGTGACCAGGAATACTGTTAAAATCTAAGCCAAACAAGTGAACCTTTAAATTTAAAGGTTTTTCTTTTTCTTTAGAGGAAAAATCAAATTCTTTACAGTGGCCTACAAAGCCCTATATTCTCTGAAGCTCTTCCCCCAGTAATAATTTGCATTTATCTGACTTTCCTCGAATACTGTACTCCAGCTGTCGGCCTAGCTATTCCTCCTGCAAGTACTCCATGCCCACCTCTGGCCTTTTGTATTTTCTTTGTTTGGAAGATTATTGCTTCAACTTAAAGTTTTTTTTCTTTTTTTAAAATCCTTACCTGAGAATGTTTGTTGACTTTAGAGAGTAACATAGGTTGGTTACCTCTTGTATGTACCCTGACCACCGGGAATTAAACTGAAACTTTTTTGGTGTTCGGGGTGATGCTCCAAACAACTGAGCCCCCATAGCTGGGGCTATTGTCCCTAGATATTAAATAGGGCTTCCTATCTCAGCCCTATTCAAGTTTTTGTCCAAATGTCATCTTGGAGAGGTCTGACCACTCATTGTATTTAAAATAAAGCTCAGCGGTTGAATGTTGATCCAGGAACTTAGAGGTCACCTGTTCAATTCCCAGTCAGGGCATATGCCCTGGTTGCAGGCTTGATCCTCAATATGGGGTGTGCAGGAGGCAGTCGATCAGTGATTCTCATTGATGTTTCTATCTCTCCTTTTCCCTCTCTCTTTGAAAATCATTAAAAATATATTAAAATTATAAATGAATTACTCCCTATCTCTCTCCCCAACCTCATTCTTTCTACAAAGTAACTACCGCGTTTCCCCGAAAATAAGACATCCTCCGTAAATAAGACCTACTTCATGCAAACAATACATCCCCTGAAAATAAGACCTAGCGCATCTTTGGGAGCAAAAATTAATATAAGACACTGTCTTATTTTCGGGGAAACAGGGTATCAACTTTGGTTATCTATATAATTTACTATAAGAGTATTGCAATTGATCAATTATAGGTAAAATCTGATTAGCTTTGCTTATGGTTATAAAACTTTATTCTTAACCATTTTTACATGTCAAAATATATAAAAAATTTATGTTGAAATAAGTGGTTGAGGCTCCCATATTAGGATGTTTGAAAGTAAATAATATTTTTCTAAAGGTCACCAGAAATGTTTGTGTTCTGAATGTCATGGAAGGGCCATTATCTTAATAAGATTGCCTCTACCTTTGAAGTTCAACTGATGAATAAGCAAGTTTTGAACAGTTTGAAGTAAAAGAGAAATATTTCATAGAAAAATTAGAAGTGCATAGAATGGATATATTGGCATATACTAAGATTAAACATGTAGTCTGATGAAATTTTAAAAATATATATTTTTTGTTGATATTAATCCTCACATGATATTTTTTCCATTTATAATTACTGTAAGGCTAGATACTGGGTCATTGCTAGCATATGGGAGCTAACTTTACCTGGCTTCTTAATAGATTTGTTTAATGAAATCCTCAGAGTTAATTTGTTTACTCATTCATTTATTCAACAGGTATTAATACCAACTGCCCTCCTAAGAAAAGTGCTGAGATAGAATATTATAATACAAGAGCTTCTGTAAGTAGGACAGTAGCTGTCTCTGTTTTAAAAGGAGATATACTCTTTCTTATAGAGTATTTGTTTTTATTTTTGGGCAAAGGTATTACAAATGGATTATTTAAAAATATAAGACATTTATAATAAAATTAGCTGGCATTTTCCCTTTTTAATTTAATTTAAAAAATATATTTTATTGATTTTTTTACAGAGAGGAATAGAGTTAGAAACATCGATGAGAGAGAATCATCAATCAGCTGCCTCTTGCACACCCCCTACTGGGGATGTGCCTATAACCATGGTACATACCCTTAACTGGAATCGAAACTGGGACCTTTCAGTCCACATGCCGATGCTCTATTCATTGAGCCAAACTGGTTTCGGCCCCTTTTTAATTTATATTGATATCTACTTACTATTATTTATTTAAATATATTTTTACTGATTTCAGAGAGTAAGGAAGGAGAGAAACATCAGTGATGAGAGAGAATCATTGATTGGCTGCCTCTTCACACCCCCTACTTGGGATTGAACCCACAACCCAGGCATGTGCCCTTGACTGGGTTGAACCCGGGACCCTTCAGTTCGTAGGCTGACGTTCTATCCACTGACCCAAACTGGATAGGGCTTTTTTTTAAAAAAAAAAATTCTTAGAGGAATGGGTTGGGGGAAGAGAAAGATTGATTTGTAGTTTACTTATTGATGCATTCATTGGTTGCTTCTTGTATGTGCCCTGACTGGGGATTGAACCCACAATCTTGGCATATTGGGACAATGCTTTAACCAACTGAGCTACACAGAACAGGGCGGTTTTCTGTATTTAAATGATTATTATGTGACCTGATGTTAAGATGCCCCCTACCTCCAGGTTTGTAGTTCAGTGAGACATTTTTGTACTCAAGGAACTGGCCAATACTGAATCAGTAAATTACTGTGTAACTTAGTAAATTAGTTTTCAGAAAGGTGCTGATATGTATTAAAAAGTGAATGTATCAGAACACTTTAAAAAAATAAGTGTTAGAAACCTTCCTGGATTCTGAGTTTGGTTTAAAAAGATTCATTGATATTTCGTATTTAATTTTGGATATTAACTGAACCTCAAAATTTTTTTCTTCCTTTATATGTATTCCCATATGATTGTAGGAGTCTATCCTGAACTTAGATCGTGTACATTTTGGGAACTTATTTTAGAAAAGATCTAAATTTTAAAAATTCTCAATGGACAGACAGAGAAAAGAGGGTCTTTGCCAACTCCTTTGGGTAAGAAAACTTTAGAATTTTGCAGATACTCTAAAAATGAAGGCCAACAAACCAGGCATATTGAATTGTAAAATTTTCAAATAAAATGATTTCTCATGATTTCTCTTTTAGACATCTGCAGTAAGAATGTCTTTTCCCCCTCATTTGAATCGCCCTCCCATGGGAATCCCAGCACTCCCACCAGGGATTCCACCACCACAGTTTCCTGGCTTTCCTCCACCTGTACCTCCAGGTAATTTTGTGAGTACTGTAGTTGTTTTAGCTTACACTTTGGTCTTCGCAGTATTTACTTTTAGGAAGATATGTGTGTGACTGTTAGTAGTAAAGATGTCTGTTAAACATCATTCTGGAAAGGTGATGTCTCATTTTCCTCTGGCAGAAGTTTTCATATATCTGACTGAGTATAAACTTATTTGTCGTGTTTTTTAAAAAGTTACTTAAAAAGATAGTGGGTTCATGAGGTTCAAAATGAAAAAATATTCAGTGAAAAAATTCATTACATTCCCACAGAATTATTTTTACCAGTCCCTTATGAAAAGGGGGAAACAAAGCAGGGTTATGAGTTTTTTCTTTGTCCTTCCCAGATATTTTCTAATGCATATTGTAAGCATATATATTACTTTATTCACCAGTGGGGTTTTTTAATTGATTTTTTTTATAGTGAGAAGGAGAGAGAAACATTGATTTGTTGTTCCACTTATTTATGCATTCATTGGTTGATTCATGTATGTGCCCTACTCAGGAATGGAACATGCAACTTTGGCGTTTAGGATGATGCTTTAACCAACCAAGGGAGATACCTGGCCAGTACTTTTTCTTTTAACACAGATACAGAGTGTTATTCTATACACTAGAGGCCCGGTGCATGAAATTTGTGCACAGGTAGGGTCCCTAGGCCTGGCCAGCCATCAGGGCTGATCAGGTTCCCTGCCTCCCTGCCTCCTTTCCTTGCTCCCTTAGCTCTCTGCTGCTGCTGCTAGTCCCCCACCATGTTCTGCGTTGCCCTCTGGTGGTCAGTGCATGTCACAGCAAGCAATGGAACTCCCGATATCTCAGTCAAACTCCTGAGGGGACACTTTGCATATTAGCCTTTTATATATACACAAGAGGCCTAGTGCACAAATTCGTGCACCCCTGGAGTCCCTTGGCCTGGCCTGCAGGATCGGGCCAAAATCGTCTCTCCAACATCCTCTGAGGGGTCCCAGATTGTGAGAGGGTGCACGCCAGGCCAAGGGACCCCCACTGGTGCATGATGGGTGCCGGGGAGAGACACGGGAAGTTGGTCAGCCAGGGAAGGATCCTGGGAGGGCTCCAGAGTGTGTCTGGCCATCTCAGCCCTGATCAGCCAGACCCCAGCAGCAAGCTAACCTACCAATTGGAGTGTCTGCCCCCTGGTGGTCAGTGCATATAGCAAGTGGTTGAGCGGCCTTAGCATATCATTAGGATATTATGCTTTGATTGGTTGAATAGATGACTGACCACTTAGCATATTAGGCTTTTATTACATAGGATAGGATAGTACTATTTTGCCCCCTCTTCCTTTTAATTGATTTTTAGAGAGTGGAAGAGAGAGAGAAACGCCAATTGGTTGCCTCCCCTATGTATCTGCCCTGGCTGGGAATGGTGTAAGGGGCAACGCTCCAACCAACTGAGCCACCCAGCCAGGGCCAATTTAAAAAATACATATATTTTTTATCTATTTCAGATAAGAAGGCAGAGGGAGAGAAGTAGAAACAGTGATGAGTGAGACTCATTGATTGGCTGCCTTCTGCACACCCCACACTGGGCATGTGTCCTGACTGAGAATCAAACTGACCTGGGCATGTGTCCTGACTGAGAATCAAATTGTGACCTCCTAGTTCATAGGTCAGTACTTAAGCACCGTGCCATGCAGGCCAGGCCAATTTTTGCTTTTATTAAAGAACCAGGAATAACAAGATTCTTCCTAGGTTTTCAGATTAATTTATCATTTGATACTTTAAAAATTTGAAAGGATTTATTTTACTTTCCTCCCCCTTAATCCTCCTCCAAGGATATTCCCCCCCCCCCTTTTCTTTTTTAGAGAAAGCGGGAGGGAGGTGGAGAGACAGAAACATCGATGTGAAAAAGACACATCAATTGGTTGCCTCCCACACCTGCCCCAACCCAGGGCAAGGCCTGGAGCCTGAAAACAAGGTATTTACCCTTGACTGGAATTGAACCTGTAACCCTTCAGTCTGGGTTGCTGATGCTGTAACCACTGAGAAAAACTGGCTAGAGCTGTTTTTTACTTTTAAAGGATTCATTAATATTGTTAATCCATAAGTGAATCTGTATTTTTGATAGTATTGGTTTTGAGGGTGTACTGAATAAGATGAACATGAATCAATAACTATCCAGAATTTTATACTCCTTAAGTCAAAAGCATGTTGTTGTAACCTTCTTTCTTTAAGAGTAGTTTTTTTTTTTTTTTACAAAGAGTACGAGAGAGGGATAGAGAGTCAGAAACATTGATGAGAGAGAAGCATCAATCAGCTGCCTCCTGCACACTCCCTACTGGGGATGTGCCCACAACCAAGGTACATGCCCTTGACCGGAATCGAACCTGGGACCCTTCAGTCTGCAGGCCGATGCTCTATTCACTGAGCCAAACTGGTTTTGGCAAGAGTATTTTTTGTTGTAGGTAAACTTAAATAGATTGATCTGATACCATATTGCTTTTGAAAATAAAATGTTCATCAGTATCTCATTAGTTCTCCATTTCTACTCAAAGTAACTATGAGTGAACATCTATAATAACAAAAGCATAATATGCTAATTGGACTGGACAGCCAAACGACTTTCTGAACATCATTCAGGGTGTCCTACTGGGCGAAGGTGCCGCGGTGGGGGCCACAGCAGAGGCCATTAGGGGCAATCAGGAAGGAAAAGCAAGTGGTTAGGAGCGACCAGGCAGGCAGGCAGGCGAGCAGTTAGGAGCCAGCAGTCCTGGATTGCAAGAGGGATGTCCGACTGACGATTTAGGCCCGATCCCGTCCCTGAGGAGGGTCCCAAATTGTGAAAGGGTATAGCCCAGGTTGAGAGAGACACCCCCCTCCCCCCGTGCACGAATGTCGTGCACTGGGCCTCTAGTATTTGTATATATGGCATGTAATTGATAGAATACAGTCATATATAATTGTATATTTACAACTGGGTATGCTTTTCCTTAGGAACCCCAATGATTCCTGTACCAATGAGCATTATGGCTCCTGCACCAACTGTAAGTATAATTTTTAAGTAAGTAAATTTTTTACTTATTGTTGATTTGAGAGAGAGATTAATTTGTTTTTCACTTATTTATGCATTCATTGGTTGATTTTTCTATGTGCCCTGACTGGGTATCAAGCCCTCAACCATAGCGTATTGGGACAGTGCTCTAACCACTTGAGTTACCCATCCAGGGCTGTAAGTATAATTAATTTTAAGAAGGAAATTAGGAGATATGTTAGTGCTTTTATTTTTTTAAATTAAATTTTAAAAAAAATATATTTTATTGAGTTTTTACAGAGAGGAAGGGAGAGGAATAGAGAGCTAGAAACATCGATGAGAGAGAAACATCGACCAGCTGCCTCCTGCATACCCCCCACTGGGGATGTGCCCACAACCAATGCACATGCCCCTGACCGGAATCGAACCTGGGACCCCCCAGTTCACAGACGCTCTATCCATTGAGCCAAACCGGTCTTAGCGTATGTTAGTGCTTTTAAAACTAAAAGTTTGATAAATTTAGATAGATTATTTTAAGCATTTAAAAGAATAGTAGGAAGGATGTGGGCATTCATTTCTATCACACTACTTACTTGATTAAGTAACATTTTCACCCAGTTGTGCATATATGTAGTTGTTCCTAAAATTGCTCCCCAGATAGTTTTATGGTTTCTCATTCTCTAGATTCATTTACATATTAGTTCAGATTTGGCACATTGGCTTTTTCATTATTCCTTATGTCTTGGTTTCCAGAGATGGAAAAATGATATGACATATATGATCTCTTAAAAGAATGTAAGAATTATTTTAGCAGAATTGTAAGTTTTGAAATGAAATTTGTGTTGAATATAGTTGTATTCTTTTCATCCTACCTACCTAATATTTAGCCTTTTCTGAGCTATTTTTTTTTTCTGTATCTTCTAGGATGATACCTTCAAGCTTTGTAGTTTTAATGAAGCCTTTCCTCTGGGGAAGTGTTTCATTATTTAGTCTTAGATCTTGAACCTTAATTCTCCACATTCATCAAAGCTTCTGTACACTCTTAAGCATCTTAATTAAGAATGTTAATATATTATAACAAATTAATAAATAATAACCCTCTTAACTGTTATTTAACCAGATGTTTCTTTGAGTTCGTTGGTAGAATACCAGACTTCATTTGGAATTCCACTATGAGAGAGGCTTGATATTACTTTCAACTGATTTTCTGTTTGTGGTTTTGAAAAGGGAGGGGAGTGGAGTTATGCATGTTAAAAGGGAGATGGGAAGTAGGTGGGCAGATAGGAATCTGCTGTGAAGATAGGTTTTGCATACTAAGGGGGAGTCCAGCTTTTCTTTCATTAGACACCAATGTTGGATCATTTTGGAAAGCTTCCACATGATAGGTACTCTTACTTCTTACATTTCAGTCTAGGAAAAGATAGCATTTGGATTTTGGAGCAGCTCTCCCAGTTCACCAATACTTATTCAGTGCTTATTGTGGGTGTTTTGCTAAATTCACTTCCAGATAAAATGATGACTATTTCTTCCTTTGGGAAGTTGAAAGTTAAAGGGACAATAAGCTAGAAATTCACGAAAGTGATAAAGGTACATTCTAAGTGTGGAGGAGTGCTATGGGAGTATTTGAATATTTTATGAGGATTAGCAGGGATAATTGAAACTTATACTAGTACAGAATACAGTTGTGAAGAAACTTGTGGATGTAGTTGATAATTTTAAAATATTTATGGTGTCTTAAACAAAGTTTCCCAGTTATTTTTGCTTTTCCAAGTTTTTAAAGAAAGGTAATTTAAGAGTGGGACTTTTCTTGTCATGAATGTTTATATTAATGAAAAATGCAGTGAGCTTTAGATTAAGTATGTAGACCTTTTAATATGCTACATAGAGGATGGTGCAAAAGTAGGTTTACAGTTGTTAAGTACATGAAACAGCTTATTCTGATATTGTTTATTAATAGTATTTTCCATATAAACTACTGTAAACCTACTTTTGCCCCACCCTGTATTTACTAATTTAACATTGGTGATTTTTGCCTAATGTTACATTAAATATGATAGGAAGTTTAATTGCCAGATCAAATTTTATTGCCTTTCTTAATTCTAGGTCTTAGTTCCCACTGTGTCCATGGTTGGAAAGCATTTGGCAGCAAGAAAGGATCATCCAGGCTTAAAGACAAAGGAAAATGATGAAAATTGTGGTCCTACTACTACTGTTTTTGTCGGCAACATTTCTGAGAAAGCCTCAGACATGCTCATAAGACAGCTCCTTGCTGTAAGTTAAACTGTTTATTTTTCATTTAAAAGGTTTATATTTGTTACAAATTTTAAACAAAAAGCAGAAAGAGGACTCTGAATTTGTCTTCATTTTATTTTGAAAATTTTTAATCCAGCAATAAAGCTGAACAAACAGTACAGTGATTACCCTGTACAATAATACCAGAATAAGCTGTTTCATGTACTTATAACTGTAAACCTACTTTTGCACCATATTGCCACATTTATAATATATTGCCACATTTACTCTTTATATACACACACGCTACATACTTTAAAAATATATATATATATTTTATTGATATTTTACAGAGAGGAAGGGAGAGAGATAGAGAGCCAGAAACATCGACCAGCTGCCTCCTGCACGCCCCCCACCGGGGATGTGCCCGCAACCAAGGTACATGCCCTTGACCGGAATCTAACCTGGGACCCTTCAGTCTGCAGGCTGATGCTTTATCATCCACTGAGCCAAACTGGTCAAGGGCTGGACATCACATTTAATTGTCTCACATCGTTAGACAGCTTCTTTAATAAAAAATAGTTCTGCCAAAACCAATTTGGCTCAGTGGATAGAGTGTTAGCCTGCGGACTGAAAGGTCCCGGGTTCGATACCGGTCAAGGGCATGTACATTGGTTGCTGGCAAATCCCCAGTGGGGGGTGTGCAAGAGGCAGCTGATTGATGATTCTCTTTCATCGATGTTTCTAACTCGATCCCTCTCTCTTCCTCTCTGTAAAAAATTTAATAAAATACATTTAAAAAAATAGTTCCCTTCACACCTTTTATTTTCTTTTATAATTTTTATTTATTTATCTTTTTAAAAAAAATTTATTAAGGTATTATCTGTGTACATAGCTTACCATTGCCCCACCCCCTCCCATAGATGCCCTCCCTCCCCAGAGTTTTGTGTCCATTGGTTGTTCTTACATGCAAGCATACCAGTCCTTCGGTTGATCTCTTATCTCCCCCAGATCTCCCTACCCTCCCCGCTGTCATTTGACAGTCTGCTTGTTGTTTTACTTTCACACTTTTTTTAAATTTTTTTTTTTAGTTTGCTTATATTTTTAATATATTATTGATTTCAAGAAAGGAAGGGGAAGGAGAGATAGAAACATCAATGATGAGAGAGAAACATTAATTGGCTGCCTCCTGCAGGTCTCCTGCTGGGGATCGAGCCCACAATCTGGACACGTGCCCTTGATTGTAATCACACCTGGGACCCTTCAGTCTGCAGGCCTACACAATCTACTGATCCAAACCAGCTAGGGCTCATTGATGTTTTTGAAGAGTGTTTTTTTTTTTTTTTTTAAGGACATGCCAATTTGAATTTGAGTGATTGTTTACTCACTACACACACACATTTTAATTTATTGATTTTAGAGAGAGAAACATCGATTTGTTGTTTTACTTTTTTAAAAAATATATATTTTGATTTTTTACAAAGAGGAAGGGAGAGGGATAGAGAGCTAGAAACATCGACCAGCTGCCTCCTATACACCCCCTACTGGGGATGTGCCCACAACCAAGGTATATATGCCCATGACCGGAATCGAACCTGGGAACTTTCATTCCACAGACCGATGCTCTATCCAATGAGCCAAACCGGTTTTGGCTGTTGTTTTACTTCTTTATTCATTCATTGGTTGATTCTTGTATGTGTCCTGAGCAGGGATTGAACTTTAAACCTTGGCATCTTGGGACAACACACTAACCAATCAAGCTACCCAGCCAGGGCACTAGTTTTACTTCTGTATTCCTACACAATTTGCTTTTTTCACTTAACGTGTAGCTCTATTTACTTTCAACTTCTATATGTTATTGCATTCTAGAAATATTCCATACATTGTCAATTTTCTACTGATGGTCATATGGATTGGTCCCGATTTTTGTGTTTTGTGATATAATTGGTAATATCACATCTTCAGAGGTGAACCTCAATAAATTTATATCATGTTTTCTTTAAGAAGTGGAAATTCTGGAATTTCTGTGATAGAGCATGCTTATCTTCAGTTTAATAAGATGATGCCAATTTTTCCAAAAGTGGAACATTGCGAAGACATTTTTATTTTATTTTTTAAAATATATTTTATTGATTTTTTTTTTTTTACAGAAAGGAAGGGAGATAGATAGAGAGTTAGGAACATTGATGAGAGAGAAACACGGATCAGCTGCCTCCTGCACAACATCCACTGGGGATGTGCCTGCAACCAAGGTACTTGACCTTGACCAGAATCGAACCTGGGACCCTTCATTCTGCAGGCTGACGCTCTGAGCCAAACCAGTCAGGGCTTATTTACTCTTTCATCAGTTGATTTACAATTAGGTTGTTTCCACTTTTTGATTACTATGAATAATGGCACTAAGAATATTTGTACAGATTTTTGTATGGGGTTGTGTATATTTTTTTCAGTTTGAAATATTCTTTTAAAAAACATTTTCTTGATTTATATGTGCAACAGAGTGCTTTGTTTTTAAGCTTTCTTTGAATTCCTAAATTTATCTCTTCTGCCTTTCTTTTATTTCTTTTCCACTTTTAAGTGTTTCCTTAAATGTCTGGTGATCCTAGATTGCTATGTTTAAGAGTTGGGGATTAAAAGTCTTTTTTATACTGGGTTTGTAAAATGTTAGACATTATTGTAAAAGAATCTAACCAAGTGGAGGTTTCTTCTTCTTCTTCTTCTTCTTCTTTTTTAATATGGAGGTTTCTTCTTCTTCTTCTTCTTCTTCTTCTTCTTCTTCTTCTTCTTCTTCTTCTACTTTTTAATATGGAGGTTTCTTCTTTGAGGCTGGTTGGTTTCTCTATAAAACTTGGTTTCATGCCTCATGAGTGTATATGGCTACCTGTATGCGTTGGGGTTGAAGGACTAAGTTCAAGCATTCCTTTTTAAAATATATTTTTATTGATTTCAGAGAGAAAGGGAGAGAGAGATAAAAACATCGATGATGAGAGAGGATCATTGATTATCTGCTTCCTGTACATCCCCGACTAGGGATCCAGCCCACAACCCAGGCATAAGCCCTGACCAGTAATCAAACCGTGACCTCCTCTTGCATAGGTTGATGCCCAGCTACTGAATCACACAGGCCAGGCTCAGCATTTCTTATAATTTACCTTTTTTCCTTCCTTCCTTTTAAAAAAAATATATTTTATTGATTTTTTTACAGAGAGAGAGAGAGAGAGAGAGAGAGAGAGAGAGAGAGAGAGAGAGAGAGAATTAGAAACATTGATGAGAGAGAATCATCCATCAGCTGCCCTCTGCACACACCCCACTGGGGATGTGCCCACAATCAGGGCACATGCCCGTCACCGGAATTGAACCCAGAACCTTTCAGTCCGCATTCCGATGCTCCATCTACTGAGCCAAACTGCTTTGGCCCTTTTTTCCTTCTTACCCACTCAATATCTTATCCAGATTTTCCTTCATATCTTTTGCTTCATATCACAAGCTTGTGTGTTCTCCTTCAGACTAAACTCTTCATGTTCTCCGGGGTGGGGACTAAGGCAGTTATTTGAGAAGAGCTCTGACGTTAATTTGCTTTATTTATATTGTTAGGCAGGCACCTGCTTTTATTCAGCTTCATGCTTCAACCCCATTCTCCACTACATTTTAAAAAATATATATATTTTATTGATTGTTTTTACAGAGAGGAAGGGAGAGGGATAGAGAGCTAGAAACATCGATGAGAGAGAACCATTGACCAGCTGCCTCCTGCACACCCCCTACGGGGGATGAACCCACAACTAATGTACATGTCCTTGACCTGAATGGAACTTGGGACTTCGGTCTGCAGACCGACACTCTATCCACTGAGCCACACCGATTTCAGCTCTACCTTTTTTTTTCTTAATTCAGACAGAAACATCGATTTTTTGTTCTATTTATTTATGCATTCATTGGTGGTTTTTTGTATGTGCGCTGGCTGGAGATGGAACTTGCAACCTTAGCATATTTGGATGGCGCTCTACCCAACTGAGCTACACGGCCACCCCCCCCCCCCCCTTTGGTGACCTGTAGATCTACTTGACTTTATAGAATCACTTTAGCCTTTCTTTTTCACCAGTATCTGTCTTTGTAGACACTTGGGAGTTACAGCGTTCTTTGTTCTATAGAATGTTACTATCCATCCATTTTGTTTGTTCAAAATTTTGTAGAATTTTGCTGCTGTTTCTCATGCAGTGTTAGACTTCAAGTGTTTTTACCTTTTGTATTATTTTAGAATTTTGGAATATTTCTGATCATTTTATGAAAATTCACTTTTTTTCATAATTAAAATCTTACTATATATTTGCGATTTCATGTCCCATGTTTTGCATCCCATATCAAGCACTTTCACATGTTACTAAAACTTTTTAATATATACATGTATTTTATAATGAAATCTTTATAGATTTAATTGAATTTACTATAGTTTTAACTATTATAACTTGGGCATTGATATATATAGTTGTAGGATAAATAATGTTGTAAAATTGCTAATTAAAACAATTTTCTGCAAATAAAAATCAGTAAAAATTTATATTTTTCTCTGAAATAATTTGTTATATATTTCTTTCATATAATAGATTTCTAGGAACTGAGAGAATTTTAAGAGACTTAGTTGCTAATAAGATATTTTTCTTTTTTGCTTCTATTTTTTTCTTAGTGGTAATATAGTTGTGCTCTTATTTGCATTATAAGTTAATTTTGTTAAGTGGTAACAACTTTTTTTTTTCCTTTTTAAGAAATGTGGCTTGGTTTTAAGCTGGAAGAGAGTACAAGGTGCATCTGGAAAACTTCAAGGTAGGTACATTTTTCTTATTGAGATCATTAAGTAATTAATGATCTGGCGTCTTTCTCCTCACGTTTCACATATAGTAATTTCAGATGTCCTTATGATATGTCACACTAAAATGTATGGTAAAATTTAATATTTTAAATTCACTCAGAATAGTTTATGATTATGTCATTAGCTACATAAATATTTGGATTTGTTTAATTTTACTTCCAATTTTCAGGTTACTCTTTAAGTATAATTTTGTTTTGATATCTGATATAAAGGCATATAGTAATAGTAATACTAGTTATTAAAATAAAAAATACAGAAAAAATTAGATGAATAATCAGCATAAGATATTGTTACTTTTATAGTTTAACCTCTCAGAAAAATGTATTTATGTTGAAGCAGCCTGTTCTCATTTATAGCTGTTAGGAAGTCTGGATGGAATGAGTTCATGACATAATTAACAATCATGAAATGTGCTGATTTCGTTAACTGTTTTATCAGCACTTCTAATAAGTAGTAATTTGCATGATTAGAATTTTTCTTTTCCCCTGTTTTTATTTTTATTCTTTCAGTTAAGGGTGCAAAAGTGAAACCCTTTTCAAAGGAAATTGAAGGAAAGGGCAGAGTGACAGCATGAATAATCCTTGTATTATAATATTTGGTCTCTTAATGATTTTAACTTTCCATATATACTCTTCATCTTTCATTATTATAGTGATATTTTACTAATTCTTTACGTCTCTTGCTAGCCTTTGGATTCTGTGAGTATAAGGAGCCTGAATCTACCCTCCGTGCACTCAGGTTATTGCATGACCTGCAGATTGGAGAGAAGAAACTACTTGTTAAAGTTGATGCAAAGACAAAGGCACAACTGGATGAATGGAAAGCAAAGAAGAAAGCTTCTAATGGGGTGTGTTTTCCATAGTGTTATCTTCTCTTGGCCAAATGTACTCTTTCAGTGTATATACTTATTATAAGTGCATCTAATATGGGGCTTTACAATCCCATCATGCCTGTGACTACTAACATGTAGGAGGGTATTTTATAGTTTATAGTTATTTTAAGTCTTTTATCTACCCATTGTGGGTGGATGACTGTTGATTTGCTTGTTCCAGGTTGGGATCAAGGTAGTAAGGGAGGCTGGACAAGGTTAACTTGCCAGAGAAAACATTGGTACAGACTATTCCAAACAGAGCTAATTCATTAAGGCAGCTTTGTAAGTAAGTACAAAATATATTTCAACCTACACAACTTTTATTTGTGTAGGTTATTTGTGTAGGTTTATTTGGCAACTTTGTTGCTCTCTCTTAGGGGTACACAGGTTCTAAATACTGAAAATAAGTCATATTATTTTCCTCAAGTGGATGACTATAAAAAGCATAAAGCTAATCTAAAGAAAAGGAATTTTTATATATTGTAATGTATGCATTACTATCTCAACAAAGAAAAAAAATAGCTAAAATCTGAGTATGTGTTTCTTTGTTATTCCTTCCTTCCTACTTCCTTTTGGCACCTCAAGCAGACCAGATCCACTATAGATTTATTATTTTCTGCCTCTACAAAAAACAAAACAGCTGTTTGTTCTCTTCAAACTTTTATTTTTTAAAATAAAAATAGGTTTCATATATATATATATATATATATATATATATATATATATTTAAAATATATTTTATTTTTTTATAGAGAGGAAGGGAGAGAGATAGAGAGCCAGAAACGTCAATGAGAGAGAAACATCGACCAGCTGCCTCCTGCACACCCCCTACAGGGGATGTGCCCGCAACCAATGTACATGCCCGTGACCGGAATCGAACCTGGGACCTTTCAGTCCGCAGACCGACGCTCTACCACTGAGCCAAACCGGTTTCGGCAGGTTTCTTATACATTCTTTTTTTAGAAAAATATATTTATTGATTTTTTTACAGAGAGGAAGGGAGAGGGATAGAGAGCTAGAAACATTGATGAGAATCATTGATCAGCTGCCTCTTGCACCCCCCCTACTGGTGATGTGCCCACAACCAAGGTACATGCCCTTGACGGGAATCGAACCCGGGACCCTTCAGTTCGCAGACTGACCCTCCATCCACTGAGCCAAACCAGTTTTGGCTTCTTGTATATTTTTCGTAAAAAAGATTCATCAATTAAAGCAAACTATAAGAAAGAAATTCTCACCCATATAATCCCATCACTTAGTAACCATTGTAGACATTTTGGTTTTTATAAAAATATATTTTATTTCAGGGGAGAGAGAGAAACATCAATGATGAGAATCATCAATTGGGTCCCTCCTGCACGGCCCCTACCTGGAGATCAAGTTCGCAACACGGGCATGTACCTTGATGGGGAATCAAACCATGACCTCCTGGTTCACAGGTTGACACTCACTCAACCACAGAGCCATGCTGTCTGCGCCACTGTAGACATTTTTGTTCCATGTTTTTCCAGACAGTTTTTTTGTGTGTATGAATCTAATTTTGATTGGAATATGTATATTTTTCCTCCATAAATACAGGATTATTTTTAAAGTATTGATTAATAATTAGCTTTTCCGCCCATCTTTCCTTGGACTTCTAATAATATTTTAACATTTCTTTGCATTTAGTTTTCCTCTCATCTGACTATATTTCTAAAACATAATTATAATTATTCCTACTCCCTGCTCATCCATCCTTAATGGTTTTGAATTTCTACTGTTTGCTGCAGTTTACCTTTCTGGTCTTCATGATTCATTCCCTTTCATTCAATCATGTATCCATACAAACTTATTTGTGATTTGCTGACATCTCAAGTCCTTATTGCCCATTCACGTAGTGTAATTAAAATGTTACTTGCTTCCTCATATCTAACCCTTGATTCTTCTCGGGCAGAATTAAATTCTCTATCAAGCAGGTTTGTACTTCTGTTAAATTAAGTCTGCTTTGTAATATATGTTGTTTGTTATTCTCCCTCTCTCACTGCCTCTTATACCCAGTTTCATTCTCCTGTCCTCTATTCTCTGATTACAAGATAGAAAAGGCAGTAAGTTCACAGAGTGTGTCCTTTTATCTTGTACCTCCCCAGAATCTAGTACTGTATAATGTCTTGCCCCTAGCAAAAACGGAATAAGCATTTATTGAATAAGAAAATGCACAATTTTTTTGGTGACTCATTTAATTTGTAAATCACCATTAGCCAGAGCAAACAGAATTTTAATTTTTGTATATCTTTCTTCAAGAATGGAAATAAAGCCACCTCCAATAAAAATATTTTTTTTTCAGATAAATTGAAATTTTAAAGAATTAATAGGCATGACTCTTATGTACACTTGGAATGGTTCCCAAGTGTTTGAAGTCTTAAGACAAAGTACATTATTTTTTCTGAACTGTCAGTTTTCCTCAATCATGTGAATTTTAATAGTGTCAAGCAGTTGTCAGAAAAAACTTTAAGTAACTTAGACAAGTATAACTATACTGTGGTATAGATTGCAGATTTGTCATGATTTTCCAAGGTAAATAATGAGAGGTTACTTGTTTTTACTGCTTTATTGATTTGTTGGAAAAATTTAGAAAATAGTGGCTTAAAGTGAATGATAGGAGAATAAGTCTTTGAGAAACTTGTATGTTACTTTATTCAGGCATTTTTATAACTCCCAGGCAGAAAAGAAAAACACAGTTTAGTCTTTTTGACTAAAACAAAACAAAACACACAAAACATCATAAGGTTGTCTAGAAAAAGAAATTTTTCTGACCCAGGATTTTAACAGGAATTCTGTGTCTTGTCTAATGGCTTGATTGAAAGTTTTCATTTACTTTTTTCCAGAATTTGTATAAGCAATTCTTTCACTTTTAGTAAAAATAGTTCATTTTGCTAATCTATTCCATGTCCTGTTGCTTTTTGGCTGTTTAGCAATAGAAGTAGAGCTATATGCTTGAATGCCACAATTAGTGGTGGTTAATATTTAAGAATGAATTTTTATTTATTTATTCTATATTTAAAAAAAATATATTTTATTGATTTTTTTACAGAGAGGAAGGGAGAGGGATAGAGAGGTAGAAACATTGATGAGAGAGAAACATTGACCAGCTGCCTCCTGCACACCCCCCTATTGGGGATGTACCCGCAATCCATGTACATGCCCTTGACTGGAATCAAACCTGTGACCTTTCACTTAGCAGACTGACGCTCTATCCTTTGAGCCAAACTGGTTTAGACAAGAATGAATTTTGACAAGGGTTGAAAGTACAGATATCTCTGGGAGGAGACCCTTATATTACACTTTAATTGATAATTAGGTAGGAACATCTCCACATTTTTGCCTGTTAATTAGTGTGGCCAAATCTACATTCCTCAAAAGGAAGAACTCTGAATTGCTTAAGTCCCGAAAGAAGTTCTTGTTTCTGATTCTAGAAGTCAGTGCCAAAGAAGCCTAGAAGAGCTGTTTTCCAACTTTACAACCAGTAGCTTTACTATTGAAGTTCTTTTTTTTTAAAAAAAATATATTTTATTGATATTTTACAGAGTGGAAGGGAGAGGGATAGAGAGCTAGAAATGTTGATGTGAGAGAAACATCGACCAGCTGCCTCTTGCACACCCCCTACCGGAGATGTGCTGGCAACCAATGTACATGCCCTTCACTGGAATTGAACCCGGGACCTTTCAGTCCGCAGACCGACGCTCTATCCACTGAGCCAAACCGGTTTCGGCACTATTGAAGTTCTTTATTTTTCTGAAAAGTGCTTATTTATTACTTTTTTTCCACACTTCACCACCATTTTAAGTTTTTAAGAAGAGAGGAATTGAGAGTAACAGGAAATTACCCAATGTTTTGAGGCAGTCTCTAAATTTTGTGGTTTGAACTAGATTAATTCCTTAACTGGGAGATTTGAAATAAAACCTAGGAACAATAATAGTATCACAATAGAAGCCAATAAATTTTTTCAGATCAACATAAGTAACAATCTAGACTTCTTTAAAATAAAATGAAGTTTTACAAATAGGTGATTTTTAAAAGTATTTTATTGAGTTTTTACAGAGAGGAAGGGAGAGGGATAGAGAGAAACATCGATGAGAGAGAAACATGGATCAGCTGCCTCCTGCACACCCCCTACTGAAGATGTGCCCACAACCAAGGTATATGCCCTTGACCGGAATTGAACCCGGGACCTTTCAGTCCCCAGGCTGACGCTCTATCCAGTTAGGGCTAGTTGCTTATTTTTGAGGATTACATGAGTTTTGTGTTTTTATAATGTTATATATGCAAGTCATGGGAATAAAGACTTTGCAGTATTTAGAGTTGATATTTTTCTTAATATGTATATGACTTTTAAAAAAATATTTTTAAAATTGATTTTTAGAGATGAAACAGGAAGGATAGAGATAAAAACATTGTTGGTACAAGAACATCATTAATTGGCTACCTCCTGCACACCCCACAATGGGTATCGATCCTGCAACCTGGGCATGTGCCCTGGCTGGGTATTGACCTCTTGGTGCCTGGGTTGATGCTTTACTGGGTTGATTTGATTTTTATAAGTGGTATTTCCACATTATAGACATTTTAGAGAGCAGGGGTGGGGGAGAAGAAACCACTGTTTCACTTCTGACCTCTCTGATACTTGCATTTAATTGTATAAAACTGTGTAGTGTTTTTTATTCTTTTCACCTATACATGCTTTCTTATTTTAAATAGTGGCTAGCATAGTGTACATAAAATTATATTTTCCTTTTTTTCACATAATTAAATTTTCAACTGTTGAGTCAGTAAATATTCTTAGTTTGTGCAAGTATCGAGCAGGACAATCTGAAAGATTGGAGAAACTTGGCAGATGCTTTGTGCATTGTGTTTAGTCCTATGATTTAATCTTTCTATAGCTGGAAAGGAATTAAAATATTAGCTACCAAGGGTAGAAAGGGAAAGAAATGATGAAAGTTTATTTTATAAAGCTAAGAGCAAAATCAAGTCTGCGTTCAATAGAACCTCAGAGATGTGTTTTTTTGTTTTGTTTTTTTAATTAAATATTTGTTTTGATTTCTGAGAGGGAGAGGGAGAGAGGGAAACATCAATGATGACAGATAATTATCTATCGGCTGCCTCCTGCATGCCCCCTACTGGGGATCTAGCCTACAACCTGGGCATGTGTCCTGACTAGGCATCATATTGGTAGCATCCTGGTTTATGGGTCAACGTTCAACCACTGAGTCACACCTCCCAGGCAAACTACATAGATTTTTAAGAAGAAAAACTGTTTGTTTTGAGTACTAACTCTTAGAATGTTTTTCATTTTTATTGGTTGATTCTTCCCACCCCAACCCCCCTCCTGACTTTGCCTTGTTTTCTGTCTTGTTTTAAGACTGTCAGGCCAGAAACTGTCACTAATGATGACGAAGAAGCCTTAGATGAAGAAACTAAGAGAAGAGATCAGATGATCAAAGGGGCCATTGAAATTTTAATACGTGAATACTCCAGTGAGCTCAATGCCCCTTCACAAGAATCTGACTCTCATCCCAGGAAGAAGAAAAAGGAAAAGAAGGAGGACGTATGTGTTACTAAATTCTGACGACAGTTACTTCTACAATTTACTTTCTATGGTGCCACTCTTGTGCTTTCAGTACATTTCAGCCTTTGAGAGGAAAATAGAAGAATGACTAACATTTACAATAATTGTACTGTTAAGCCTAATTTTACATGTTCTACCAATTAACTCGTAATTTTGCCAAAGCATTTCTGTTTTCTGTGTATAATATGCACTGGCATTGTAGCTTGTGCTTAGCTGTGGATTCAAATTCAGTAAGGAAAAAACGACCTTTAGTTATGAAATGTAGGTACTGATGTTAAGGGGTAAAGTAAAATGTTTTTGTTTGGCTATGAAGGACTGGCTTTGTTTTACCTAATTATTGTTTAGTCTCTGCTCCAAGCAGGATGCCGGTCTCCTTCACTAAAGATTTTTAGCTGTGTCTCCTTATAACCACGTCTCATTCCCCTCCATGGACAGTAATGCTGTTCAAATTCTAGCTGGAAGACTGTCAAAGAGCAGCACAAGATGAAACACTCTTCTCCAGTGTATTATATTATCACTACTCTCTCTGACCAGGCTAATTGAACATTAGGGAGTCCAGGTTGAAAGAAAATGTTTGGTTTTCTTATTTCTTTCCAATAAACGGAAATTATTGGGAGTGTTTTTTAAAAAACATCAATTATTTTATATGCATGGATCACATATGTGAAAAAGTAATTTGGAACATATTGTGATTTAATATCAAAGTTCATATTTAGGATTTCATTGCCTTATTAGGCCAGCTTCAATTTTCTTTGTGGCCAAATACATTTTTATTATTTGTCTCATTCTTTTTCACATGGTCATAAATACGTGTCTGGTGAAATGCCTATAGTTGGGTATGGTAATTGGTAGAGTTAGTCAGCTACAGGGTAATTGAGGTTAATGGGAAAGGAGAACGTAACTAGACATATATGTTGGATATGGATCGGGAAGAGTGGATCAAAGAAATCCTGCTCTATGGCTGGAATTATGGATGCATTTTATTGGTATGACTTCCTATATCTGGGTCAAGAAAAAAGCCCCTCTAGTATGAGACCTTCCCTATTCTGTTGTTCAGGGAAGTTGGAGAGGAGGTGATGGGAGAGGTTCTAGAGAGAGAAATATTTTTTTTTAAAAAAATATATTTTATTGATTTCTTTTTACAGAGAGGAAGAGAGAGGGATAGAGAGTTAGAAACATTGATGAGAGAGAATCATCTATCAGCTGCATTTTGCACACCTCCCTACCAGGGATGTGCCCGCAACCAAGGCACATGCCCTTGACTGGAATTGAACCTGGGACCCTTCAGTCCACAGACTGATGCTCTTATCCACTGAGCCAAACTGGTTTTGGCTAGTGAAATATTTTTATTGTCATGTAATTTGAAATCAAGAAAATGCCCCATAAGCATTGCTTATAGTAAAAAATAGCATTGTTTTGCTGATTAATGTGAACTCTAGTGTTTTTTTAAAAAAAATCTTTGTGGATTTTTTTGCAGATTTTCCGCAGATTTCCAGTGGCACCTCTGATCCCGTATCCACTCATCACTAAGGTTTGTTTACATTGAAGCCTTTGACAATAACTGTGTTCACTGCTAATTGTCAGGTTTATAATTCTTGTCTACCAGATTTTTCACTAACTTAGATCATTACATTTGTTACTAAGTAAGTTCTTTTTATTAATTTACTCTTATCTTTTGTAAGACCTGTGCAGAATATCTAACATATACTTTTTATTAGATTGATCTTTATGCATTGCCTCCTGTCCCCTGTTTTTTAGGAAGATATAAATGCAATAGAAATGGAAGAAGACAAAAGAGACCTGATATCCCGAGAGATCAGCAAATTCAGAGATACACATAAGGTAGTATTCTTTTCTTTTCACTTGATACAAATCTAGACTTTTACAGAATCCAAAGCAAACAGACAAAAAAATAAAAAATCAACCTTACATTAGGATATAAATTTAAATGCTTTTTTAGGTTTTTAGGTTTAATTGATATTTAGATAGACACAAACAACAATATCATATTAAAGTGGACCTTGACATAATTATATTAAAAAAAATTTTTTTAGTTACTATTCTGCAGTCATCTCACTTTAATATGAATAAAAGCTAATTTTATTTTTAGGTTTCAACATAAACATCAAGGTCAGATTTAAACTAGATTCAAGGGGGCAGGATAACATACACTGTAGTGTATTTCTGGGGGCATTTATTTAACTTAATCTTAGGACACCTTTTCTTTAGAGCTGAGGTTAAAAATTAAAATTTATATTTGTATAGATTAATTTGTGAGGGGGAGATTTTAAAAAGTAGGTCAGTGATTACCAGACTTACCAAATTTTAGATGCATGGAAGAACTGTAAATGCCCATAAAGCTAATCTATTCATTGACCCCCACCATTATGATAGAGATCATATGGTGACTAATGCAAGATGAAACACTCAGCTTGGAAAGTAACAAGGAATAGGATGTAAGTATGAGCTTCTGTTTTTTATTATATTTATGGATGCCCCCTCAGAAAAATATGCAAAGGGGTAACTGGCTTGGAAATGGGTATTTGTGTGTAGTGTAAATCTCACGAGTTTTGCCTATTGAAAGCTTCTCTCAATGATAGTGTATCTGTAAATGTTTTGAAGTTGATGCTTATGGACAGTGAAATGCAAACACTGCATGAAATGTAGTTTGATGTTGAAGATAGTAAGATATCACTGGTTTTTCCACATAAGACCGAGTGACCTTTAATTCAGTGAAAAGCTGTATTCATTTTTTCTTTTCTTTTTACTTTTTCTTACTGCTTTCAAAATTCCAAGTTGACAATGCCATTGAATCAATGCTGCTGACCACTTATTATTCATGCCCAGTGCTTTTTTCAGGAATTAAATATGAATAAAAGCACAAATGCAGTTTAGTTAAAGGGGTAGTATGTGGGAAGTCATTTTAGAGGACTACTTTTGATTACGTTTAATACTCTAACTCAGGGTCTGAGTAAGCTTGAAAATGGTATACAGTTGTGTGCGGTTTATCCCTTTTATTATTTGTTAAACCCTGTCATGTCATTGGTAAATATGACAAAATCGTGTTTTTAAAAAATTATTTCAAGATATTTGCTTCAGAGTTTGAGAAGCTATTAGGCATTTGACTGCCTTAGACTTATTTCACTGTAAGGTGGGTGGGGGAATGTTTTGAATTTCCAAAATGTGCTTTAACAGAAAGGTCAAAATGAAAAAACTGTTCTTGTTATTGGGTGGATGGTTAAAGGAGATGTTTAAAACTTGAGTAACAAAAAATGAGCTCAGTGAACCTTTGCATGTTTTGGTATGAGTTTACTAAATAACCACAGACTGTCAGGGTATCAGCGTGGCAGGGGGCGTCCATTTACAGCACGGACGAGTCTGAAGAGAGAATAAGGTAAGATTTATGATTTCTTTCTGTTCTTTCCTCTTCATTATTTCCTTACTTATATCATTTTAGTCTCCATTTCCTTTTTCTCAGTCTTTGTCTTAAAATACATATATGTGTGTGTATCTATTTACCACATATATAATATTTTAGAAATGCATTTAGTATGGACCAGATTCACTCACGTTTTCATTTACTTAGAACAAAAACTTTTAATGAGTTCTGAAACCAATTATTACTTACATAAGTGAAACTATACACCTAAGAAATAAGTAGTGCAGTGAATAAGCAAGAGTAAAATAATTGAGGAATTCTACAAAAGAAATTATTGGAACAGCTAAAATAATCTGTAAGTATTTATCTCAGAAATAAACAAATTTCTTTATAAGTGTATGACACTGAGGTAAGTGTTATGTAGTCCAGCCTCGTTTTACAATTTAAATTTTTTCAATCCATTAGAATTGTTTCAAAAATTAGAATTGCCCCTTTAAATAGCTTTTAGTTTCTGTCCTCTTTGTACCATTTCTTTTTCTCTTTCCTTTGTAATTTCAATATATTCAGTATTAGCTTTGCCTGCATTCTACTTTGATACAGACTGGCACAGTAGCTGAATATATTGATTTTTCATGCATTAGCTTTTCTTTCATAATCCTCTATCAGTTCTCTGGTCCCTGAGCAAGAGAAAAAGAGTATAAAAGGTAAGATTGCTTTTTAAAGTTGTTTTAAATGCTTTACATGACTGAGAAAAGAAAAAATGAACATTTTATTGTTACGGTTTAAATTTCATTTCAGTGACTCTAAACATGGAACAAAGGGATAAATGTGTTTTGTTTTTGTTTTGTTTTGTTTTTCCTGTTTGGGGTATTTTTTTCTTCTTCTGAGCTTGTATAGAAACCGTGTGGTACACTGGTAATCTTGTCAGACTTTGTTAATTTGGTTTATTTGTGAACCATGTACTTGCTCTTCCTCCCAGAAACATAGCTTGTAGGCAAGGTTAATCCAGTGTTGGCGATCCATGTCCTAACACAGCATCTGTAAGTTAATATGCAATAATTCCTTCCAAGGATGGATTTATCACTGTTGATATATTTTTATTGTCTTATAGGCATAATGGGCACAAATATGTTGCTTTTACAGTTAAGTTAAATTTTTTGCTTGAAGTGAGTGATTTTTCAAACTTTTGAATTTGGTGGGCTGTCCATCTTGTAATGGTGGGAGTAAATGTTTCCATAGATAGTGAGGCACATCTTGGTTGAACTTACCTTGCCTTTTGGAGGGTGGGCATACAAGAAGACACATTATTTAGTTGTGTTACAGACCTGACTCCTCTTCTCTATCTCTTCTTTAAAACCTTTAACCACAACTTTTAGGTAGTGGCAAGTCGTGGTTTGACATTAGTATCCATAATCCCACTGATTTATAGAAATTTATAATGGGAAGAATCACATTTTTGCTAAGTGATTGTCTTTTTAGAACTCTATGAACCAACACATTCTTCATGGTCATTTTAGTTATATAACCATTGAGTGACTAGCCACACTTGACACAATCTCCCAGCATCCAAGATTGGAGATTCCTGGACTGTGTAGAGTATATGGTTTTGCACGAAATCTATCTAGTCTTGTGATTGCTTCAATTTAATTTGTCAAGTAAAACCACAATATTTAATATTAAAGTACTAGTGGTTTTGTTGTTGTTGTTCTCAATATTGGGCATTGTGCTGGGAAAAATCTGAATACTGGAGCTACAGATTAACTCTAAAAGTACTTTTATTGGTTTCTAGAAACTGGAAGAAGAGAAAGGCAAAAAAGAAAAAGAAAGACAGGAAATTGAGAAAGAACGGAGAGAAAGAGAGAGGGAGCGTGAAAGGGAACGAGAAAGGCGAGAACGAGAACGAGAAAGGGAAAGAGAACGTGAACGAGAAAAGGAGAAGGAACGGGAGCGGGAACGAGAACGGGATAGGGATCGTGACCGGACAAAGGAGAGAGATCGGGATCGGGATCGAGACAGAGACCGTGACCGCGATCGGGAAAGGAGTTCAGATCGAAATAAGGATCGGAGTCGATCAAGGTAAGGCTTTATAGAAGTTATTGTTTTTATGATAGCTTTAATTGAACTACAGGTTAGCACTCTATAGGACGACTTACATTTATGTGATGAGAACTGCTTTAGCCACAGATCATGCCTGGCTTGTTGCATCACATACGTAAAACGTTGGTGAAAATAACAATTTTAATCTTAAGGATTAATTTCTGTCTTAAGCCAGTTTTTACAGACCCAGAACATATCAACTGTTCATCCAATGCTCTGGGCAGACAGAATTCTGTTATCCTTTTGGGCCTGGTGGCCTTTTTCTTGTAGTCACCGTTTCATTGAGGTCCATTACACTGGGAAGTCAGCTCTAGCTTTAGCCTCTGGTGTCGATTTGGTCCTATAGCTCACTGCAAGCCCACAACTAAATTTACTCTCTCACGATTCCAAGTAATTACATCTTTTTTTGTTGTAGTATTTAGGAATTTTTCTTAATTATATTGATTTCAATTATGAATATTCTCAAATTCTTTAGGAATGAGGGAGCAAAAATGAGCAAAGGAAAGAAAAGGAAAAGGGAGAGTAGAAGGAGAGAAGAGAGAAAAAGCACAGTTTTTTTTTTTTTTTTTTCCCAAGCTAGTTTTCAAATACACATTTTGGCTTGCAGGTTTTCCATCTGATTGTAGCTGAAGGGAGGTCCCCTTTGAGCAAGTTAATTTGTTATTGGAATTGGAAGTTTAGTGCTCTTAATCTTTAGTGGGCATTAAAATTCTTCTTTTCCATCTGCCCTGGAATAACCAGTATCCTTTTGACTATCATTGAGAATTTTACATATATAAAATAGTGTTTTTATGCTTTTACTACAGAACAGTATATTGTTTCATATATATTATATATTTGTGTTTAGATTCATGACATTATATCATATACTACAATTTGGTTTTATTGCTTTATATTAAATATTTGAGAACTTTTCATTGCTCCTAAATATAGTTGTAATTTATCTGTGTAACATGACAAAATGCTTTTTTCTCAGCACTCTCCTATCTCCTTTATTCCTTGACCACTAGTGAAATAGACTGTTTTTTAATATGTTCAATAGCCTTTTGCATTTTATTTTTTAAATATGTTTATTGATTTAAGAGAGGAAGGGAAAAGGAGAGAGAGAGAGAAATATCAATGATGAGAGAGAATCATTGATCGGCTGTCTCCGGCATGCCACCTACTGGAGATTGAGGCCACAACCTGGGCATGTGCCCTAATCGAAATTGAACCCAGGATCCTTCAGTCTGTCGATTGACACACTATCTACTGAGCAAAACCAGCAAGGGAAGCCCTTTGTATTTCTTATATCCAGGGTTTATTGATTTATTTTCTGTGATACCAATAATGAATTAACATTGAATTCAGAATTTTGTGTTACTATTATATTCTGTGCCTCTGATGTATATAGAGGAGTTTACAGTTTTGCAGAAATCAAATGCTGAAATCTGGCTTGTTTGTATATTTCATAATATATGTTGTTAACTACCTTGGTTTTTAAAGGAAAACAAAAAGGAGAATGACAGATTTTTAAAAATCTTTTTTTTTATGTAGAGAAAAGAGCAGAGATCGTGAAAGGGAACGGGAGCGGGAAAGAGAGAGAGAGAGAGAACGTGAACGAGAAAGAGAACGTGAACGAGAAAGGGAGCGTGAAAGGGAACGGGAGCGAGAAAGAGAAAAAGACAAAAAGAGGGATCGAGAAGAGGATGAAGAAGATGCATATGAACGGAGAAAACTTGAAAGAAAACTCCGAGAAAAAGAAGCTGCTTATCAAGAGGTAAATTGAGGAAATGTTTATATTGGTAAAGCTTGTACAGAAGTTTTAGAACCCTTGTGTACATTTTTAAAGCTCTGACAATTTGTTTTTAGCGCCTTAAGAATTGGGAAATCAGAGAACGGAAGAAAACCCGGGAGTATGAGAAAGAGGCTGAGAGAGAAGAGGAAAGGAGAAGAGAAATGGTAATAATCTAGGTTAAAAATAAGTGATTTTCAGATATAAATGAGGTAAAAATCTTTTCTCTTAACTAGAAATAATTTTATAATTAATTGTACACATTCCCAGTATAATTTTATTTTTATATTTTTCAAATAACCCCGAGTCACTTTTAGTTCACCAAAATATTTAATATATTTTATTGATATTTTACAGAGAGGAAGGGAGAGGGATAGAGAGCTATAAACATCGATGAGAGAGAAATATGACCAGCTGCCTCTTGCACACCCCCTCTGCCTGCAACCAGTGTACATGCCCTTGACCGGAATTGAACCCTGGACCTTTCAGTCCGCAGACCAATGTTCTACCACTGAGCCAAACCGGTTTCGGCCAAAATCTTTTTTCCTTCGATTTTTCACTTTGTTGCTGTCTACACAAAATTATATTTTGGCATACTTTCAAAGTAAATTTATCATAGAGTAATATATAAAATGAGAATTTATAGAACGTTCTCTGATTAAGAGTCTGCACCATTTTAAAAAATATATATTTTATTGGTTTTTTTACAGAGAGGAAGGGAGAGGGATAGAGAGTTAGAAACATTGATGAGAGAGAAATATCGATCAGCTGCTTCCTGCAGCCCCCCACTGGGGATGTGCCCGCAACCAAGGTACATGCCCTTGACCGGATTTGAACCCAGGACCTTTCAGTCCGCAGACTGACACTCTACCACTGAGCCAAACCGGTTTCGGCTGCACCATTTTTTAATTTGAAGAAGCTTTGATAGTCTGAATTGGTTGGTACATTGGGATGGATGAAAGAGTGTCCTGAGAAGACTTCTGGTTTTATAAGTCAAAATTATTGTCTTTATATAGTATTATTTATGGATTATAGATTTTCCTTAGGTTACTATATATTCTTTTGACTATACAATAATTACAAAAAAGATGTCTTGATTTTCACATTTGCTTTATTTGATAAACTTTAACAGTGAACAATTGATTTAGGTTGTTACTAAGTAAAATGTCAAAAATATATTTTATCATAGTATTTGCTTCAGTTGTATGTTCCATGTGTTCTGTCTTTGCCAGAATTTCATGGAAGTTTCTTTATCTCCAGTTTGGAGATTATTCTTCCAAAAACTTCACTGAAGTTAGGAATCTTCTTCAAATAGTTTTGAGCATGAGACATAGAGGGAATTTTTGTAAGTAACCAAAAGGGTGCATGCAGCAACTAGCTAGATAGTATGGGTGTTCTGAATATTAGTACATCCACTAATGTTACAGAAGTATTTAAAATACTTATTTTTTTAAAAATACATATTTTATTGATTTTTTTACAGAGAGGAAGGGAGAGAGATATAGAGCTAGAAACATTGATGAGAGAAACATCGACCAGTTGCCTCCTGCACACCCCAGACTGGGGATGCGCCCGCAACCAATGTACATGCCCTTGACCAGAATCGAACCTGGGACCCTTCAGTCCGCAAACCGACGCTCTACCACTGAGCCAAACCGGTTTTGGCTAAAATACTTCTTCTTTCACTGGATTATAGGTCCCGTTCTAGAATTTCTTTTTTTATCCATAGGTTAGAAAGTAGGAAGAAAATAATATAGTAAAAGACCTAAGTATTTGAAGAAATAATTGTGGAATAGGATTAAATGATTTTTGCTTTCTATAAATAAGCAAATCTGAAACCTATCTTTCTAGAGAAAAATTTCCTATTAATTTTTGATTAATACAAGAATAAACAATGCTTCTAATCTAGAAATAAGTGGGTAATATTGTTAGGGAGATAAGGTACTTAATGTTGCATGTGTGATAGTGTTTAAAGTATGGTAAGGTGTGTTCACAGTATTTTGGGAGTACAGAGAAACTGGGGGAGGAGTTGGTCATGGATAGATGATTAGATTGAGGAAGTCTTTATAGAGAGGTAACATTTGAACTGGATTAAGTGGTTAAGATTTTACTGTAGTCAGAAACCTACTGTTACCTGCTTTGTACATAGATTTAATAGTTGTTGATAGAATAGGTGTAGATTGTGTATATACATATATAATTGTTAGATATAACTGCTACTAAATACAATATTTGTTGTATATTTGAAATTCCAAAATAGGAATAAGGTTTGTGTACTTAAGTGAGATAGGTATTGCCTTTAAATTGATGCATGAACATGATTTAAATTTTTAATCCTGAATCTCACAAAAAGTACTTGTATCATTTACAAATCAAAATGCGTAAAGTATTTTTGTTCAGTTAACAAATTCAGTAAGATAGTTTTCAGTTTTGTTTACTGGTATGCTCAGGCTTCATTAATTAGGAATTAATTACTGTGCTTTGAAGATTATATTCAGGGAGCAAATTTATTATAGCACACTATCTGGTTTTATTTTACAGATAAGTTCTAATTCTGACTTGTCTTATGAGTAAAAGACAAAAGACATAATACTTTTTATTCTCATATACTTCATTTAACATATGAAGTATGTGAGAATTACAAAGTTCAAATGGTACGGATAAGAAAAGTCTGTTCCCAAAAAAGGGGGAGGGTGTAACTTAAATGACATTTATGTTAATTTTGCACACTTGTTTCTTTTTAGGCAAAAGAAGCTAAACGACTAAAAGAATTTTTAGAAGATTATGATGATGATAGAGATGATCCCAAATATTACAGGTATATGCTTTATGAACTCATACTTTTAGCATTTTATTAGCTATATTTCCCCCTTGTCTACCTGAGAGTGCAAGTTCACTCAGCAGAATAAAGAACAAATTCTTCATATTCCATCCTGTAATCCCCCCCGTAGCTGATATGCTATTCTGGAGAGGGTGGTTGGTAGTGGGGAAAAGCGCTGTTGGCAAAGGATCGACATTTCTAGTATTAAAATTTTTTCTTCCTGTATTTTAGAGGTTCAATTAAAAAAAATTATTGGCTGGTCCGATGGTAGTGGGTTATCAGAACTTAACTAAAAAAGTTAGTGTCACTTATCCCCCACTGCTAAACTTGACTTAAAAAAAAACTGGCTTAAAAAAAACAACAACACAAAATATAAAATACATTTTACTGATTTTTTTTTTTTTTTTTTTTTTTTTTAAAGAGTAAGGGAGCGGGAGAGAGAGTTTGAAATATCGATTAGAGAAAAACATCAGCTGCCTCCTACACACCTCCTACTGGGGATGTGCTCACAACCAAGGTACATGCCTTTACCAAAATCGAACCTGGGACCTTGCAGTCCACAGACTCAGTGGATAAAGCGGTTCAATTTTCATAGCAAGTTATAATTGATCTTTATAACTGTCTAAAGTGGTCTAGAAATTGTTTTCTTAAAGAATGCCACACAGTAATCTGAACCACCCTTTTATTCTCCTTTCCCAAACAATTGATACATTATTGTGAAGTGAGAGTTGGTGAATCCTTTGCTTTCCCTCTTCTCTTTGCTTCCATGGTGTTTCTGAACTACTTTGATTCTAGCATTTATAGCATGGTGGTAAAATTGTTTTTATTTGGCTTCCTCTGCTCAAAATTATAATTTCCCCTGAAGATAGGGGCAATATTTTTACTTTTGGAAAATCTCTCATGTGCCACACATGACCCAGGCATGTAATAAAGGCATTTAATACGTTGGTAAGTTTAATACTTGGGTGCTAAAACATCAGATTAGCCAATTAAATGGAAAGAATTTCAATAATTCGATGTTTTTGAAAATGCAAAAAAAGTGAAATTATGGAATTATAAAATAGCATATAATATTTTTATAAAATAGTGTAAAGTGCTAAATGGAGAAACCTTTGCTTTCTATTGATTCTGCAGTACTACTAGTACTTTTTTTCACAGGGAAATAATTTATTTTAATTGAACATACAAATATTTTCTTAAGTGTTATTATTACTTCTTGTGTTAATTTTTCACAGCTTAGCATCCAAGCAAACACAGGTTATGTGTTGGGGTTTCTCTGTGCAATAGGCACAAAATGAGAACTTTCTCTCTGAAAACTATTTTTCTGCTTGATTTAGATACTTATTTAGAATGACTTAACAATGAAGCATGGTTATAAGTGACAAGACAATGCTCACTTATTAAACAGTAACACGTAGAGATCAGTGTTGCAGATATAGAACATTAAGGGTCTTGAGTCTTTTGTTTTAGAATGCAGTTTTAGTGTTGAAAGAAAGTGCTTTTGATGACATCATCTGCATTAATTGATGGTCTGAGTATTAAATAAGGCCTGTTATGATTTCTTTTGCAGAGGAAGTGCTCTTCAGAAAAGATTGCGTGACAGGGAAAAAGAAATGGAAGCAGATGAACGGGATAGGAAAAGAGAGAAGGAAGAGCTAGAGGAAATCAGGCAGCGACTTCTGGCAGAAGGACATCCGGATCCAGATGCAGAGCTTCAGAGGGTGAGTTACTATCACATAATGGTATTTTAAGATAATGAAGTAATCTTTTAAAATAATACGTATTTATTGATTTCAGAGGGGAAGAGAGGTAGAAACATTAAAGATGAGAGTCATTGAATGGCTGCCTCTTGTATGCCGCAAACTGGGGATTGAGCATGTCCCCTGCAACCTGAGCCCTGACTGGGAATTGAACCATGACCTCCTTGTTCATAGGTTGATGCTCAACCACTGAGCCATGCTGGCCGGGCCTTTTTTTTTAAATTAATTTTTTATTAAATTTGTTGTGGTGACATTAGTGTCATGTCATCTTAAGCTATCATGTGGTCTCAAAATTATTTTCTTTTTTTTTTTTTTTTAAATATATTTTTATTGATTTTCCACAGAGAGGAAGGGAGAGAGATAGAGAGCTAGAAACATCGATGAGAGAGATACATCGACCAGCTGCCTCCTGCACACCCCCCCACCGGGGATGTGCCCGCAACCAAGGTACATGCCCTTGACCGGAATCGAACCCGGGACCTTTCGGTCCGCAGGCCGACGCTCTATCCACCGAGCCAAACCGGTTTCGGCTCAAAATTATTTTCTTAAAGAATGCCACACAGTAATCTGAACCACCCTTCTATTCTCATTTCCCAAACAATTGATACATTATTGTGACGTGAGAGTTGGTGAATCCTTTGCTTTCCCTCTTCTCTTTGCTTCCATGGTGTTTCTGAACTACTTTGATTCTAGCATTTATGGCATGGTGGTAAAATTGTTTTTATTTGGCTCCCTCTACTCCAAATTATAATTTTCCCTGAAGATAGGGGCAATTTACTTTATAAGGGAAATGTACTTTTAAAAAAATATATGTTTTTTGAGTTTTTACTGAGAGGAAGGGAGAGAAACATCAATGGGCTGACTCCTGCACACCCCCTACTGGGGAAGTGCCCTCAACCAAGATACATGCCCTTGATGGGAATCAACCTGGGACCTTTCAGTCCACAGGCCGAAGCTCTATCCACTGAGCAAAACCGTTTTTGGCAAGTAGTTATTTTTAAATGTTACCACACAGGTTATATATACCCCACTCAGACATAAGTTTTATAAGTAGGATTATCACTTACATGCTGTTTTTGTTGCTATTTTATATTTATTTATTTTAAAATATATTTTATTGATTTTAGAGAGGAAGGAAGAGGGAGTGACAGAAAAATCAATGATTAGTGAGAATCATCGATCGGCTGCCTCCTGCACGCCCCCTATTGGGGGATCAAGCCTGTAAACCAAGCATGTGCCCTTGGCTGGAATTGAACCCGGGACCCTTCAGTAGGCAGGCCAACACTCTATCCACTGATCGAAACCAGCCAGGGCTTTTGGTACTTTTAAATTAGGTATAGTCTTCCACCCAGAATCTTTCCAATTTATAGCCCTCATGCCCTTTTTCATACTTTCACTATTTTGGCATATTGTTAGACTTGTAACATTTAAGTTGGGATGATTTTATTTTACCTTTCATAATTTCAGGGGGAATGGAATGTTCATATTGTTATAGGCCTTAAGAGCCTTACATTCCCTCCATTGCCAAATTGTTGGTGAATACAGAAGTGTCTACCACACTTAGTCATTAACTAGGCAGAAGAAATAATTGTGGCCCTGCCGGCTGGTGTGGCTCTGAGGTTGAGAGCCAGGAAGTCCTGGTTGGATTCCGGTCAGGGCACATGCCTGGGTTGTGGGCTCAATCCCAGTAGGGATTGTGCAGGAGGCAGCCAATCAATGGTTCTCTGTCATCATTTATGTTTCTTTTCTCTGCCGCCCCCACATCATTGATGTTTCTATCTCTTCTCTCTTCTTTCCTCTCTTTAAAATCAGGGGGGGAAAAAAAAAGCAAAGAAATGATTGTGTATGACCAAAGCTGAGGATTTGAATTTCTTCTCATGTGTTGCCTATAGTGTTCTGAAATAAAACTTCTGGTTGTACTAATAATTTATTTTTCTTTTTTAATCTTTACCACATTTTTATTTTTAAATTTTTTTTTTTTTAGAGAGAGAGAGAGAGAGAGAGAAACAAACATCAATTGGCTGACTCTCACATCCACTCTGGGGATTAAACCTGCAATCTAGTTATGTGCCCTGACCAGGAATTGAACTGGCAAACTTTTTGGTGTATGGTATGACACTGCAACCAATTGAGTCACCCAACCAGGACTCTGGCTCTAGTGTCTTTAATAAAATTATAGAAATATACTTTATATTTTGAATTAGCCAGCCACTTATTTTGTATTTACCTTTGTTCATCTGAAGGGTTTATGTAATACCACTGAAGAATGATAATATTTGTAAAATCTTTAAAAAATTTTTCAAAGTATCATCTACTTTACAGATTTACATAACTTTCTGATTATAGAAGTTAGCAATGTTTTTCACTATTCTTAATTAAAAAAATAGAGATTTATAAAGGTGATTAGAGGCTCTATACATGAAATTTGTACAAGGGCCTTGGCCCTGGCCCCAACCCGCTGCTGAGGCCAGGCGCTTCTGCCACCGTCCTGGCCTGCTCCGGCTTTGTTCGGAAGGACATCTGGTCTAATTAGCATATTATGCTTTTAGTATTCTAGATACAAAACAAAAAGCCAGTTGAATGGAGTGTAGTTGTAGTCTGAGTTAATTTTTTATTTTATTTCATTTTAGATGGAACAAGAGGCTGAGAGGCGCAGGCAACCACAAATAAAGCAAGAACCAGAATCAGAAGAAGAGGAAGAAGAGAAACAAGAGAAAGAAGAAAAACGAGAGGAACCTGTGGAAGAGGAAGAAGAGCCAGAGCAGAAGCCCTGTCTTAAACCAACTCTGAGGCCCATCAGTTCTGCCCCGTCTGTTTCCTCTGCTAGTGGCAATGCAACCCCCAACACTCCTGGGGATGAGTCTCCCTGTGGTATTATTATTCCTCACGAAAATTCGCCAGATCAACAACAACCTGAGGAACATAGGCCAAAAATAGGACTGAGTCTTAAACTGGGTATGTTAGCATTTGTTTCCTTTCTTCTTTATTTTCCCATCTGCAAAAACCTTAATTTTGCCTTAAGGAAAAATAAATTATGTGCTGCTTGGTAGGTAGATAGAAAACATTCAAAAATGCCTTTCTAGCTCACTATTGTTTTCATAGTTCTGCTAGTGCTCCTATATCTGCAGCGCCTCGAGTTCTGAGAAGAAATGAAAAGTTAAATTTTCTAACACTTGTGAGTAGTGAGTTATTTTTTACAGTTGGGATCTTTCTCTGAGATTTGTGGAGGTATATTTTGCACTTTTTGAGGGGATGGTGGGTTATAAAATGTAACGTTTCAAAGTCATCATACTAATAGAGTATTTTTACTATAGGTGCTTCCAATAGTCCTGGTCAACCTAATTCTGTGAAGAGAAAGAAACTCCCTGTAGATAGTGTCTTTAACAAATTTGAAGATGAAGACAGTGATGATGTACCCCGAAAAAGGAAACTGGTTCCCTTGGATTACGGTGAAGATGATAAAAATGCTGCCAAAGGCACTGTAAACACTGAAGAAAAGCGCAAACACATTAAGAGTCTCATTGAGAAAATCCCTACAGCCAAACCTGAGCTTTTTGCTTATCCCCTGGATTGGTCTATTGTGGACTCAGTAAGTAGTAAATTGTATTTCACCATTTTATTGTTTTGAATATAGCATACAAATTCAGTTGATGCCATTAATGACAAATAGTGATGATAATGTAGCTGGAGTCTTGACATTGCTGAGAATTTAATAGGTTATTGGAGAAATTAGTGGTGGTACTTGAAGTCTTCATAAATCAGAAGTAAATATATCTTGATATATTCCTCTTCCAGTGTGAAAGATATGTTTTAATGTTATTTAAAAAATCATGTTTGTAGACTTTATTTTCAAGTGTAATAAAAATTTTCTTAAATTTAGTAACCGTACTTTATTTTTCAGATATTGATGGAACGACGAATTAGACCTTGGATTAATAAGAAAATTATAGAATACATAGGTGAAGAAGAAGCTACATTAGTTGATTTTGTTTGTTCTAAGGTTAGTCTCTTTCTCCATCCCCAACACTTGTTTTATACTTTAAAATGTTAGACACTTTCTAAAATGAAATATCTTGCAAGGTTAAGACCATGATAGTTTAGTTTCAGTTAAGAGATTCATGGCTACTTAAATGAATTCCTCCATCCTATTTCAGACCCCTATGCTGCATGCTTTCATTTCAGAAGGTCAAAGAGGGTAGAATTGCTGGTTGCTGCCAATTTTGCTCTCTCCCTGCCCCTGAGAATGTCTTGCCCCACTTCCTTCTTATCTTATTGGTTAGAATGGTGTTGAAGTACAATTGAGATGTGGAGATAGCTGATAGCATGTCTCATCAGTTTCGTTGTCAGTCATCCATCCTTTGGAGGAGGAGCAAAATAGTTTTCTTTAGAGTATAATCTATATATAAAAGCTTATATATAAATAACCATTATGACCGAACAACCAGAATGACTGGTTACTATGACGTGCACTGGCCACCAGGGGGGGCATACACTTAAGGCAGGATGTGCCCCCTGGTGGTCAGTGCGCTCACACAGCCAATTTCCCCTGGCCAGCCAACCTCCTGCAGTCCCTCCCCTCGTTCCTCCCCCAGGCCAGCAGGCTCTGTCCCTTCCCTCAGCCAGCAGGGCACAGCAGCTAGGGAAGGAGGAGGGGGAGAGGCAGAAAACCACATGGTGGTGGGGCGTCAACGCCAGGCGGCCTTTGGGCCCCACGCTGGGGAGGGAACCGGGGGTGGGTGGCAGTGGACACAGCCTCTTTTCCAGGCAGCCAACAGCCGGCTCCCTCTCAGGGAACAGCGTCCTCTCTACCACGCCCTGTTTTCCTCTCCCAACCCTGGCCAGCAGCCCCCAATTGGCGCCTGCCCATTGCAGTGGCGGTGCTGCAGTGAGGGGAGGAAGGGGGTGGGGGTCAGGGAACCACGATGGTGGCGTCCATTGTTTATTCCTTCTGCGCCCAGCCTGGTGACCGTCACCGCCTCTTTCAACCTTGCTGGGGCCTTCAGGGCCCTGGGCTGGGATTTGTGACATCAAACGTGGGTCCTTTTCCAGGGAGGCCATGGGCCAGCTGCCAACCTCCCACCGTCCCTCCCTCTCTGTCCTTCTCTGCAGCAGGCAGGCCCCTATTGACCCAGTGTCAATCGGTCTGGCCCTGATGGGCTCTGAACACTGGCCAGGCTTAGGGTCTCCACCTGTGCATGAACTTCGTGTACTGGGCCTCTAGTATTTATTGATTGATTACTATGTGGTGGATATACTCTTTAAACTCCCCCAATTTTCTTTAACCCTCCCAACAAAGAAAAGTGTAAGTTACAAGTATCCTCTAAGACAGTGTTTCCCAAACTTTTGACATATGTGTACCCCTTCTATAATTTTTGTAATGCTGAGTACCCCTCGTAAAAAAAAAAAAGGGTGTATTTTAATAACAATCAAAATATATTTATTTATTTGTTTTTTTTGGTACATCACAAAATAATAAATGAAAAATAAAGTTATTCATAATAAAATATAAATAAGCGTTATATTATAAATAACATTTATTTGCATCAAAGAGAAGGATGAAATTGACTTGACTCATGAGAACGTAGAATTAGGCACAGCTAAGCACGGTGCAGTGCACATCCCCACCAAACTCCGGTGCCATGCGTACCCCCACCAAACTCTTCCCGTACCCCTGGGGGTATGTGTACCACACTTTGGGAAACACTGCTCTAAGACATCACAGTAGAAATATCATATTTCTGGAAAGGAATAATTAATTACATTTAAGAAGATGCTGTTTTTCTCCTTATTTTAACATTATGAGTAGCAGCTTTAGGTTGCCCTTTACAGTTATAATTATTGTAGCATTAAAACTTGTAAGACTGGATTTGAATTAGAAGACAGATACTATAGAGATTAAGGATCCCAAATTATAATGTCAAATTTCCATTCCAGAGAGTGGGATTTGGGGAATTAAGAAATTTATAGAAAATTATTCATCCACAAAAAATTCCCACACTAGGTTGAAGGAATCCTAAAATTACTTGACTATCTTGCTTTTTTGGTTGGTTCATAGGTTTTTATTTATTTTCAAAATTAAAACTTTTTATTTCTTTTAGGTTATGGCTCATAGTTCACCTCAGAGCATTTTAGATGATGTTGCCATGGTAAGTTAGAATTTCAGTGTTATTAATACGTTTATTTACATATGTATGTATTGAAATACATTTTCATTGATTTTGAAGAGAGGAGTGGAGACAGAAACATTCCTGAGAGAGAAACATTGATCTGTTGCCTCTTGTGCTCCACCTACTGGGGATGTAGCCTGAAGCTCAGGCAAGTGTCCTAACCAGGAATTAAGCTGTGATTCCCCTGGTTCATGGGCCAACATTCAACCACTGAGTCATCCCGACTGACTGAGCTTATTAATACACATTTTTTAAATTTATTAATTTGAGAGAGAGACATCAACTTGTTCCACTTGTATATGCATTCATTGATTGATTCTTATATGTGGCTCATCAAACCCACAGCCTTTGGTGTATTGAGATGATGTTCTAACCAACTGAGCTCCATGACTAGGGCTGTTATTAATAAGCTTCAGGTATCACTGCCATGAATGTTTGTAGAGTAATGTTAGAGTCACCCCAATCCTACTGGGATCAGGTCTAAATGGGCATTCGGACTTCCCTCGAGGTCCCAGATTGGAGAGGGTGCAGGCTGGGCTGAGGGACACATCCCCCATCCCCACCCCCACCCCCACCCTGTGCACAAATTTTGTGCACCGGGACTCTAGTTGTAATTTACTTGCTATGATATGGGGATATGTAAAAGGGGCAGAGGAGATAGAACATCGGATGGTGTTGAGACTAGGTAGGGAAAACATCACAGGAATTACCATCTAAATTGAGACTTGAAGATTCTATGGATGTGTTGTCATTTGGATAGGTAATGTTGGAAGTTGGAAATACCAAATTCCCAATTGCATTTAATTTGGATATTACAGTAGAGTCAGTGATTGCATTTATCTAATTTGTGGTTTTGTGAGAAAAAGGAGGAGGAAAAATATTGATGGTAAAGGTAAAAGAATGATTGAATAGTCTTTGAACCCTGAACTAGGAGGAAAAGGAAATACTATTGGAATCAAGCTGGTAGTTTGAATCTGGACTGGGAAATGTGTTGGAATGAAACAACTGGAAAGTTATAGTCAGAGTGTAGAATGTTTAAGAATACAAGTGGTGCCGAGACCGGTTTGGCTCAGTGGTAGAGCGTTGGTCTGCGGACTGAAAGGTCCCGGGATCGATTCCGGTCAGGGGCGTGTACATTGGTTGCGGGCACATCCCCCGTGGGGGGTGTGCAGGAGGCAGCTGGTCGATGTTTCTCTCTCATCGACGTTTCTAGCTCTCTCTCTCTCTCCCTTCCTCTCTGTAAAATATCAATAAAATATATTTAAAAAAAAAAAAAAAAAAAGAATACAAGTGGTGGCCTGGCCAGTGATTGAACATTGACCCATGAACCAGGAGGTCACAGTTCGATTCTTGGTTGGAGAATATGCCGAGGTTGCTGGCTCGATCCTCAATGATTCTCCTTCCTCAGTGTTTTTATCCCTCTCTATTTCTCCCTTTTTCTGAAATCAATTATTATATATATATATATTCACACACACACACACACACAAGTTCAAATGATGGCAGGCTGACTATAACATTATTCTACAAACCTTCATGGTAGTGATACCCTGAAGCTTAGTCACAGCTGCTTCCTGTAGAAGGAAACGTGATACTCCATTTTACCTCACTACAGCTCTGGTGTGGAGGGCTGACTGACTGTGTGTGTGGGATGAAGGCAGGGTTTCTGAGGAGGACATGGTGCACCTAACTTATGCAGATAAGAAGATAACTTGATTTGTTTATTTGTCAAAAAGATAGGACTTTAAAAAAAAAAAATATATATATATATATATTTATTGATATTTTACAGAGAGGAAGGGAGAGAGATAGAGAGCTAGAAACGTCGAGAAACATCGACCAGCTGCCTCTTGCACACCCCCTACCGGGGATGTGCCCGCAACCAAGATACATGCCCTTGACCGGAATTGAACCCGGGACATTTTAGCCCGCAGACCGACGCTCTACCGCTGAGCCAAACCGGTTTTGGCAAAAAAAAAAAAAAAAAAAAAAAAAAATAGGACCTTTAATTTATTCACTAGTCTTGTGTTCCTTTGTAAGATGACACTTTTTACTTTCTCTGTTTATTGTATCTCAGACATTATATTAAATAGCTCATATATATTCTCATTTAATACTTAATTCAGTGTCGTATATATAAGGACTCCATAAATGTTAAGATTCTTGTTTTGGGGGATAAAGGTGATACTCTGTATTAAAGTTATTAAGTAGTTGTATAACTAGTTCTGCCTAAATTACTATATCCTTTTTTTAAAATTACTGTATTTATAAAAAAAACATTTGCTTCCCTTAGGATATAGTTTTTCAAAACATGCATAAATGTACTATTTGTAAAGATAAAAGAATAAAAGTTTCATAAAGAAAATACTGTAGGCCGAGGTCTGTTTGGCTCAGTGGTAGAGTGTTGGTCTGCGGACTGAAAGGTCCCGGGTTCGATTCTGGCCAAGGGCATGTACATTGGTTGCGGGCACATTCCCCGGTAGGGGGTGTGCAAGAGGCAGCTGGTTGATGTTTCTCTCATCGACATTTCTGGCTCTCTATCTCTCTCCCTTCCTCTCTGTAAAATATCAATAAAATATATTAAAAAAAAAAAAAGAAAAGAAAATACTGTAGCAGAAACCGGTTTGGCTCAGCGGTAGAGCGTTGGTCTGCGGACTGAAAGGTCCCGGGTTCGATTCTGGCCAAGGGCATGTACATTGGTTGTGGGCACATCCCCGGTAGGGGGTGTGCAGGAGGCGGCTGGTTGATGTTTCTCTCTCATTGACGTTTCTAGCTTTCTATCTCTCTCCCTTCCTCTCTGTAAAATATCAATAAAATATATTTTAAAAAAATAAGAAAAAGGAAATACTGTAGTGTCAGATTCAGTAAGCCATGAAATTTTGCTGAATGCATTTTTATAATTTGTATGTACCACATTTTTCACACTAGACAGATTTCCTCTTTTTTTTTAATTGAAAATAAATGCTTGTCAGTGGGTAAAAGTCCTTTTTATAACAGTCTCTATGGTTGGGAGATGCTGATTGCTTATTTTACATATGTTGCTGTTTTGTTTTCCCCCCCTCCTAGGTACTTGATGAAGAAGCAGAAGTTTTTATAGTCAAAATGTGGAGATTATTGATATATGAAACAGAAGCCAAGAAAATTGGTCTTGTGAAGTAAAACTCTTTGTACATTTAGAGTTCCATTTCAGATATCGTCTTTCCCATCCTTCAAAGGACCTTGAACATTTTTTTTGTCTTCAAAGACATTTGTGAGATCTGTAATTTTTTTTGATGTAGAAAATGTGAATTTTTTTTTGTCCTCCAATTTGTTGATGCCCTGTGTACTCCCTTGGTTGTAAAGACATCCGAATCCTACCTTGGTTCTCTTTATACTCACCAGGTACAAATTACTGGTATGTTTTATAAGCCACAGCTACTGTACACAGCCTATCTGACATAATCTTGTTCTGCTGATTTGTTCCTTGTAAATATTAAAATGACTCCCCAATTCTTTTGCAGAATTGCACTTAATATTGAACTATACTGTATAGGAACCAACATGAACAATTTTAATTGAAAGAATACCAGCCACATCTATTACCCTTACCCCCTTGATCAGAATTGGCAAGCTTTCATGAAGGCAATTAGAGTGTGAAAATTAGGAGACCGTCCATTCCTACTGTATCTCTGTATGAATGTGTTTGTGTGAATGTATATATAAAAGTATTTTCCCTAATTTGGTTGGAGGGCTCCCTTGAACATTTTCTAATTGAAAAATATAATTGTAAAGGAAACATGGTATTGTGCCAATATCCAAATGTCTGGGATAATTAGGTTAATAGTCTCCCAGAGCATGTTATTCTCTTATGGCAAGAAACAGTCTGTTGAACAGAATGGGGTTTTCCTGTTGAAGCTGGCTGCTTTAGCCCCTCTTTTACAGGCATGTGAATCAGTGGTCTCCCCCCCCCCCCCCCCCCAAATCTCATTGTTCAGAAATGAGGCAGATCCTGGAGAACTTTATTTAATGCATTTTTGCACTGATTTGCCCTCAGCTTAATTTTGGTGTGCCCCTTTGCATTAAAAAAAAAACACACCACATAAATGAAAAATTCTTTTTTTAAAAACAAAAGATAAAATTAGGCCCTTTTACGGACTAGGAAAGTTTGACAAAATACAATAGAATTTTAGCATGGCATTTTATAAAAGTTTACATCTTATTTTTAAGGATAAAGTAAATCATTTAAGGCAGTTACCACTAATTTTTTGTTTTGTAAAGGCTTGATAGCTTGTGTGTGTGTGTATGCAAGCACACACCTTGTTACCTCTGCTCATCAAAGTTTAAAAATACATTGATGGTGTAAGACACACACATGGGGCTTTCTTTATTGTACATCAGAACTTCACCAGGGAGCAAAATTAATCGAAAACATAACAAGTTTTAAACAGTTCTAAATACAAAGTAGGTGCAGCTATTTCATGTCTTATTTATTTAAAGATAAAGATTGGGTATAGGAAGATAAAGCCTAATGGAGCTTGAGTTACTAGATTTTTTTTTTTTTTTAAACATCTTACGAGGACATTTGAAAACACTGTTCTTAACTTTGGACCATGACATGGTTCCCTTATGTAAATATTTCAGATATTAAAAATGTATATATTTGATCTCGGGGACTCATTCTTTCAGTTTTATTAAATAAGTGGCATGTTTTAATTGTGTGGTGCATACTAGAAACTTGAAATTATGGGCTGATATTTCTTTTGAGTATTACTAGTAACTAAAGGTCAAAGAGACCATTTACCTTATTTTGCATTAATCTAGATGTCTATGGAGATATTCCCTTTTAGTGTTACAATATTTTAAATTCTGGTTTCTCAAGGAAAATTTCAGAAGCATGCTTCTTGCCATTTACAAATTCATTTACTAGCTTTTTCTTAGATTGACCCTCAGCCTAACATCTTTTTCGAGCTTTATTATGTCTATTTTCTCTTGCCATATTACCACTTCTAAGGCATCATAGTAGGTTATTCTATTTAGTTAACATTAGCATTAATTTCTTTTGCTCTTGCTCTTTCACTATATTTATCTTAAAAGGCCCATATCTGAAACCCTTGGGGACACATACCATATACAGAGTAATGACTCCAGAGAGATTTGCCTCAGAATCCATGTTCTTACATTAACATTTCTGTAGCAGAGCAGGAATGATCAGTTACTAGGTTAAAGATCATTAATAGCTTAATGGCAGTTAAGTCAGATTTTGCCACCAAGCTTAAACTTTTTTTCCCCCCAAGCTTAAACTTTTAAGGTTTTCAGATTTACATGTGAAGAATGGACATGTATAAACTGCTGGGGTGGGGTATTCAAGTGTTTGGGATAATACACATAAAATTTATTCTGAATTGCTTGAGTTTTCTGGGTCGTCTTTACTATTTGCCCATAATTGAATTTCAGTTTGGAAACCTTGCTTGATCCATATTGCCCATTCCAGGTATAAAAAAGGCAGTTAAAAATCAATATGCTTTTTCCTCATATACATAAAATAATTTAAAACGTATTTTTATTTACAGGAGGAGAGAAGTTATTTTAACTTTTTAGAAAATGTACTTTTATTGATATTTTTTTAGAGAGAAGGGCTGAAGGAGGGAGATACATCATTCAGTTGCCTGCTGTACGCATCCTGACCAGGGACAAAACCTCAACCTGGGCTTGTGCCCTGACGAATTGAACAGGTGACCTTTTGGTGTACAGGACAGTACTTAACCAACTGAGCCACACCAGGCAGGGCTGACTTTCTTTTTTTAAGATCAAACTTTAAAGTGCACTGCATCACTTGGAGGAATCTTGTTACAAAAGAGCAGACTCTGACTTAGGGCTAGGGTGGGGCCTGCGGTCGATGGTGATGCCAATGCTAAGTGATCCTAGGACTACACTCCCATTAGCAGTTTAAGGTATCTGCTCAGTACCAATATTTTATCCTAACAGACTACATAAATGCAGCTTTATTTTCTTTTTGAGTAGATTTTGAAATATTTTTATTGATTTCAGAGAGGAAGGGATAGGGCGAGAGAGAAACATCGGTGATGAATCATTGATCAACTGCCTCCTGTATGCCCACTACTGGGGATCAAGCCCACAACCCAGGCATGTGCCCTTGATGAATTGAACCTGGGACCTGTCAGGATGCAGGTTGACAATCCAGTGAACCAAACGAGTGAGGGGTTTTTAAGTAGATTTTTAAAGAGGGAAACATTTTTTAGGCAAATCAACGTACCTATTCTGTATGTTCATCAATGTAAAGTAATCTCTTCCAAAAATGTTTTCTGAGAACAACTCCTAATATTATAGGCTTTATACCTAGCCATTCCCAGAACATTTCCTCCTTAGTGAACTTTATGTTAATTTGAATCTTGTCATAGTGCTTTCTGATAAACTTGATGTAATAGAAGCTAACAATTACTTTGTGGAGAGTGCTGTTTTAGGTACTTATCAGGCACAGACACCAGACATGGTGACAAAGTGAGGAGACTCAATCAGAGTCAAAGTGGGCTAAAGTTATTTTTGCTGCTTTCATATGGAGTAAAAAACATTTTTTAATGCAAATAAATGTAAGCCAGGTAGGTATACTACTGTATATATGAGGCTTATTTACCTGGTTCTTTCTAATGAGTTCTATAAATGTTTTCACATCTGTGCAGAAACTGCTGAAAGGTTTTATGTCAAAATGCTTACAAATTTTTCCTGGTCATATTTTAGCCTTCTATTAATAGTATAAAATTGAGAAATAGTTTTTGCTCAGCAATAGATGATGAAATTGATTTGTGAATACTACTGGATATAAGGGATATGAGAAGGAATCCTAAATAGACAAAACAATCTAGGTATCAAGAAGAAAACTGGGAATTCAGATATGTATTTCTAAACCCAGGAACTATTATATTTATACTTTAGACCAAAGTGAGCTTATAATTCGGTACTATTCTTTAGCTTATAATTATTGATAAGTGGGTAGATTTTTAAAAATGTTAAATTATTGAAATGTTTATTTGCATTTAAATGCTTAGATTTTCATCTTTAATAATCTTCACTTTTCATTTATTACTTGACTCATAAAAGCCAAATTAGAAATTGGCAATATAAAATTCCCAGTAAGGGCCAAGAGCGGTTTGGCTTAGTGGATAGAGCGTTGGCCTGTGGACTGAGAGGTCCCAGGTTCAATCCCGGTCAAGGGCACATCCCCCGTGGGGAATGTGCAGGAGGCAGCTGGTTGATGTATCTCTCTCAATGACGTTTCTAACTCTCAATTCATCTCTGTAAAATCAATAAAATATATATTTAAAAAAATTCCCAGTAAGGAAAGATCTATAATAAAAGCTAAATAAGCTAATTAGACCAGACAGGCCCACCTTCCGGACCAAGCCTGGGCTGCGAGGACCAAGCCCCTTGCACAAATTTTGTGCATTGGGCCTCTAGTAATTTCTATTAAAAAGGAATAAACATTCTCAAGCTGTGTTGTTTGAATTAAATAACACTGAAGTTTGCCATATCACATACTAGAGCGGTAGCTGACCTTTGAGCTCATTGTCTGCCAGACACTCAGGTTTCAGGATTATAAAAATAAACCCATTTCCTGTTTTCTGGAAGCTTACCATTTAAAAAGACTTCTAAAAAAAATTTTATTGATTTTTCACAGAGAGGAAGAGAGGGACAGAGAGAAACATCGACCAGCTGCCTCCTGCACACCCCTTACTGGGGATGTGCTCGCAACCAATGTACATGCCCTTGACCGGAATCGAACCCTCTTCAGACCGCAGGCCGACACTCCATCCACTGAGCCAAACCGGTTTTGGCAGGAAGACTGGTTCTTAATTTGGATCCCAAGAATCTCAGACATTTATTTAAAATGAGCCTTTTCAGGTTTGCTCTACCCATCAGTTTTTCTCCTCTATTTTTTATTGATTCTAGAGAGGAAGGGAGAGATAGAAACATCAATGATGAGAGAATCATTGATCCGCCACTTTCTGCGCACCCTCCACTGGGACGGAACCCAATCAGAATTGAATCGGAACCCTTCAGTCAATGCTCTATTCACTGAGCCAAACCCGCCAGGGCCCACCCATCAGTTTTGATTCAATGTGGAAAGAGGCACCAGTATTTACAATTTAATTAGCATCCTCTTGATCCGGGTGCAGCCGATTCACATTGAGGAACACTATAAATAGGTAATACGGAGACATGAAAGAAACTTGGGGTTTTAAGATGCCACTACTTGCCGAGGTCGGTTTGGCTCAGTGGTAGAGCGTCGGTCTGCGGACTGAAGGGTCCCGGGTTCGATTCCGGCCGGGGGCATGTACATTGGTTGCGGGCACATCCCCGGTGGGGGATGTGCAAGAGGTGGCTGGTCGATGTTTCTCTCTCATCGATGTTTCTGGCTCTCTATCTCTCTCCCTTCCTCTCTGTAAAATATCAATAAAATATATTTAAAAAAAAAAAAAAAAAAAGATGCCACTACTCACATAACCAGTGTGTGAGAACCACACACTGGGCCCAGCTTACGTAGAAACTTAGGTCTGGCTTAAGTCCGGACTCTAGGCAGGCGCTTTAGGCGAGTTCATCGAGGTGTCAGGCCGGCCAGAGCGCAGGCTTCCCCCCGCCCACGGTCCGCCCCCGCGCCACCGGAAGCTCCGCCCCTTTCCTCCGGTCCAGTCCCCGCCCCCTCGAGAGTCCAGCCCTCCGCCGGCGGGCCCGCCCCCAACGACGCCAGGACCGGAAATGATGACAGCGATGAAGCCTCTTGGGCGGGGCCTGGGCCGGGCCGCTCCGGAGGCCGAGATTTCACTTCGGAAACAACAGGCGCTGCTCGCGAAGGAGCCTCGGCTGCGGGCGGTCGCAGGAGGCGGCGGCGGCGGCGGGAGGAAGTAGGTGCGCGATGGGGAGTCCCGGGCGGGAGGAAGGCGCCCCTCATCCGGCGTCGACACGGGTGGCCCCAGGCTCGGCCGGCCCTTTGTCGCCGCCCCGGCCGCGGGGGAGCCGGCGTCCTGGAGGATGGGGAGCGGGGCGCGGCAGGGCGGGGACCCTGGAGCCCCGAGTGGCTAGTGGAGGGGGGCTGCCGGTCTCTCGGGTCCCGGGCGCGGCGTGCGGCTGGCTGGAGGGAGGACCCTCGGAGCCTCGGCCCGGAAGTGCCGGTTTCTGGAAGGCAGCTGAGGGCGCAGGTGCCTGCGGCCGGGGTTGGCCTCTGGGCGAGCGGAGCCGGGGAAGGGGAAGCGAGCGCGCAGCGCCCAGCCCGGTTGAGCAACTGAGGAAACTCCACGCCTCCTGCCTGCCGACTGTGTCCTGGTCCAGGGGAAGCGAGGGGCACTCGGGGCTAAAAAAAAGTTCCTTAGGTCTCACATTCGAAGCGGACAACAGGGTCTGAGGCGTTCGCCTTAGGTCGCAACTGTCCCGAGGCGTGCGTGTCCGGTGCCTTGCATGTGTCTTGGATGTTTGTGTTTTCTTCCCGCTCAGAGGATTGTCCTTTTGTGGGGAAATAACAGTGAGATTAAAAGCATCATGTGTCTGCTTTGCACAAGATGAACGTACTCAAGGTTTTCTAGGGGAGAGAGTGTGCATAGTGTGCAAATAACTATATGGCAGAGCACATTGAAAAGGTAAAAACATTCGTTGACGTTTGAGGCAGACAAAGATCCCATCTGCTTAAAGGGAATCTTGTTATTTGAATTATGTTTTGCGGTGGGAAGGTTTCCACCCTGTGGAGTTGAAGTGGGGAGGACACAGTAATCATGGGGTGTGCTACAAACAGGGGTCCTGGCTCTCACTGTCCAGTGAGCCAGGCTGACCATTAAATGACTGTTAGGAAGGAGGATAAAATGGGAAAGTAGATCGGATCCCGTTGCATTTGGCTGATTTCAGTCACCTGCAAAAGCCTATTTCAGTTTTCCCTAACTCATTTGCAGAGTTCAACCAACTTAAGCCCCACCCCCACCCACGTTTGATAACAGCCCTTTAACAATGAAAAAAGAAGTCTATTATTGTGTGCATGGATCCTTCCCTTCCCACACCCCCCACACAAAAGACGGTAGAAGAACCACTTGTCATCTAGTTTTCCATTCTACCCCGTTTCCCCAAAAATAAGACATCCTCTGAAAATAAGACCCACTTCATGGAAACAAGACATCCCCTGAAAATAAGACCTAGCGCATCTTTGGGAGCAAACATTAATATAAGACACGGCTTATTTTCGGGGAAACAGGATACTACTGGTTCTTGGGTAGAAAGCCCCCACAATTCTGGACACCATTTACTGCTGGATACTAGTCCTAAACTGCTGCAGGAATTTCCGTTTTTGGAGAACCCGAGGATTGGAGTTGGTCTCAGAATCATCAGCAGAAAAGTTACCAAAGTTTATGTAGTTCTCTTCCTCGCACTCCCTTGGCTATAGTACTCTTCCACTATTGTACCAAATTATAGGGGGAGACTTCTTGGAGATAGATACTGAAAAACCTCTCAGAGACTCCTCTTACTGCTTGTCCCTCATGGGTTCGATGCCAGGCAGATTTGGAAGGTGATTTGAAAGTGTGGCCCTGTGGTCAGAGCTTTCTTTAGGCACATTAATCTGGTAGTTGGGGCTCGAATGGATAAGAGAATTGAGGTGACTTTGCATAATCCAAGGAGATATTCTGAGAGTTTGATCTTTGGTGGTAGCAGAGGCTTAGAAAGGGAGAGAAAACATGAACAGGACATGGCAGCCAAGTGAGCAGGGAATAAAGTGTCAAGTTCACAAGGAAACTTTAAGTTTGGAGAATGGGAGCGTTGATGGCACAAATAAGGAAGTTAGGAGCAAAGAGCTATTCTAGAGAGGAAGAGGAGGAAGTCTTTTGGGCAGGCCTGGGGCTGTAACCATGAGAGTCGCTTAGACTTGTGAGTTGGTGTGGAAGCTGTGGATGAGACGCCTAAGGAGAGGCAGGGAGAGGAGACCCGGGCCACCCTCAGGAACACGCGTGCTCAGCGGGGGGAAGAGTGAGAAGCCAGCCAGCCGAGGAAAAGCTCTGCAGTTCAGTGTCACAGACGCAGAGGAAGGGAGGGAAGCCCCAGGAAGGAAGGGGGTGTCAGGGATTTTTCAGCATCAGGCCTGGTGTATCAGAAAGAACTGAAGGTTTAGAGCACCACTGTCCAATAAAAACAGAGAGTTTCAAATGGGAATTTTAAATTTTCTAATAAACAAATTTTTAAAGGTAGAAAGAAATAGGTAAAGTTAATTTGAGTAACATTTTATATAATTCCATTACATCTGAAACATTTTGATTTCAACATGTGATAAATATGAAAAGATACTTGTCTGTCTTTCCCTCTAGAAAATAAGCTCTTTAAAGTAAACAGAAGCGTTTGGGGTTCAGTTGCATCCCAGCACCTTCCACAGTGTCTGGGTATGTGGAAGAAACCCAATAAGTGTTGACTAAGGGGTATAATGTTTAGTTTTCACCGTTTCTTAAGTTTCTTAAGTTGCTCTAAATAAAGCAAAAGGGAGAATGCAAGCTTTGTTGAATGTATAGCCAATGACTTACAAATTAATTAGATAAAAGTAGTCCCCTCCCCCCCATTAAAGATAAATTGTATTCTCCCCATTTCCACAGTGAATTTAAGACAATGACTCAGGGTAATTATATCTTCCATATAGAGTTATTGAAATTAAAAGGGTGTGTGTTTTTTGGGGGGGGCAGTAGAGATTCTTTTCTTTTTAAAAAAAATATTTTTTATTGATTTCAGAGAGGAAGGGAGAGGAAGAGAAACATCAGTGGTGAAAGAGAACCATGATTGACTGCTTCCTGCATGCCCCTTACTAGGGATCAAGCCTGCAATTGGGCATGTGCCCCTGACTGGAAATGAACCCAAGACCCTTCAGTCTATGGGGACTCGCACCGCACTTGTGGCTGTGAACACCGCCATCTTTGAGGGCATGGCAGTCAATTAGCATATTACCTCATTGGCTGTGGGCACTGCCATCTTTGAAGGCATGGCAGTGGGGTAGTGGGTGCCGCCATCTTTATGATGGCGTGAGGGTCAATTAGCATATTCCATCTTTATTAGATAGGATTGTGTGTGGCCCACATGGCCATGAGCCATATGGACAAATGCAGGGGAGCATGCCATCTACAACTAGAGAGCCAGGAGCCCAGTGCACGAGAGTAAACCCCTTTGTATAGAAGTTGAAATATCTGAGATCTTCCCACACTTGCAGCAGCCATGCTTACTCTGGCCAGTGATCTGTTCCTTCCCTGTTTCATCCAGACTTTATTAGGCATGTGTCTGTTTGGCCTTTCCTTTGCTCCTTCCCTGTTAATTAATAACCAGGTTATTTACAACAGTATCTTTATGATTGGGTATATTATACCCACCTTGAGGCAAAAGCAGGACAAAGAGGCAAGCCTAACATTACTGGAGAGGGGAAGTATATGTTTCTCTTGGGGTTGGTGGAGTATTTGCTAAATAATAGACTAATCTACCACAGATGGTTCACAGAAGTGGAGTGGGATGGAAGGAGGAAAAAAAATCACCCAATTTTTATCACTATCCTTGCTCTTTTTAGAATCTACCACTTTGACAAAGCCTGTTGTAATTACTTGCTCTTAAAATTCAGAGGAGTCTTTTCAGGACATATTTCTAAAACTTTAAATTAATTTCAAATTATTTTAATAAATTTTGGAGTGTGGTTGCATTTATTGTTGGACGTGCACTTTTAAAAAACAGAGGGTCTCCATCCCCATCCATATAATCAGAATTTGGGCTGCCTGTCCAGGAAGGAGCTGTCAAAGTAAAATTAAGCTCTGGCCATGTTGCACAGTTGGTTGAGCATCATCCCATGAACCCAGAGGTTGCCAGTTTGATTCACAGTCAGAGCGAGCACATGCCCGGTTGTGGGCTCAGATCTCCAGGACGAGGTGTGCCAGGAGGCAGGTGGTCATGTTTCTCTCTCATCCATATTTCTCTTTCTCTCTAAAAAAATCTATTAACATATTAGTTCAATTAACATTAAGGCTGATTAAGTAATTGTGTGGAAAAGAATAAATCACAAGTTTGTTGACATTTGAAAACTTCTTAGCATTACAATACAAATACACTTCTAAAAAGTGGTTTTGGTCATTTTCTAAGTGAAAGAGAAACTAATCAAGTGGTTAGAATCATTTAAATAAGCCACAAGCCCTTTGCTTTTTGAGAAGATGATGATAAAATGTCTCCATGAAGATATTTGTTTCTGTAAAGTCAAATTTTGTTTACATTTATCTCTGAGAGTAAAGAAAGAAAGTGTATCAGTAATTAAGTAAACATGCTATAAGACTTTGAGGTTTAGTTGTTACCAGGATGTAGTGAAAGAAATGCACTTTTCTGTTGATGCTTCCTTAAATGGGATTTTTTTATAAACTTATTTCCAATTCTAAACATTGCTCCTGTGATACTTTTTCAGATGCTGATGGGTAGATTTGCTGGTTAGTTTTTCTGTTCAGCACATCTAAGTTTCTATATTACTTGTATCTTCTTGTTTTTAGTCTCTTTGTATATAGATGTTACAGTTACCCATCAGAAAATGATTTCTTTTTCCTTTATCTGATTGAACAAGTGTTTTGAGGAAAAGGACATTGATGGCAGTGAATTCAAGCATGCTCTGTCAGTCTCAGAAAAATCTTCAGCAAGTGGCCAGAGAGAGAAAACACCAAAATCCACTTCTGTCCCTATTCCCACTCCCTCTGCCATCCAGGTCACATGAGTCATTCTCCTTCCCAGCAACTATCTGTTCTTGTTCTCAGCTGCTAAGAATGTTCTAAAGTCCACTGGTGTCATCTGCCATGCCGCTTTAACAGGGGGGTCACTGGCCTTCCCCACGGAGTCATTAATTGTTTCCAGCTGTTCCTGGACCAGAATCAGATCCGCCTTCGCCTGCTCCTTTCTTTGTACCAACAGTGCTCGTTTGTTCACCGGGCTGACTGAAGACCTCGCTTAACCCCGCTGCCTGACTCTTCTTCTCATTGAGTTCCATGCAGAGAGCAGCTCTTCCGGGAGGGTTGCCTTGTAGTGTTTTGATCTTCAAAGCATTAGTGGCAGCCTGTGCGTTCTCTGGGTGAACCGGGAAAGATTCTGGACTGGCAGCAGAAGACCTGGGTTCTGCAACTGGTGTTATTTCCTCCATGATCATGCACTGGCAGATCCTTTTCCCTTTCCTGAGCCTTAGTTTTTCACATGGGAATGTGATGGCTGTGCCTTTGAAAATGTATTGGGATATGCTAAAGTGATTACTGTATTGGTGATTTTTGCAAGATTTGTCTGAGAAAGCTCAGACAAATGGTTTATTCTAATAGTTGAACAGATCCTATAAGCATAAGGCTAATAATGGAAACTTCTTCAAACGACCATATTTTTGCCCAGCTGGTGTGGTTCAGTGGTTGAGTGTCGATCCATGAACCAGGAGATCATCAATTTGATTCCAGGTTTGGGTTCGATCCCTAGCAGGGGGCATGAAGGAGACAGCTGATAGATGCTTCTATGTATCTCTGCCTCTCCCTCCCCCTGTCTCTAAAAACAAAAAAATAAATAAAAATACAATAAAAAACAAAATGACTATATTTTCATTATAGTTACCTTTTTTTTTTTTAAAAAAATTTTTCACCTGAGGATATGTTTATTGACTTTAAAAGAGAGTAAGATGGGACCCGGGGGAGCCCCTATGTTCATAGCAGCACAATTTACAATAGCTAGGATTTGGAAACAGGCTAGGTGCCCGTCAGCAGATGATTGGAGCAGAAAACTATGGTACGCAATGGAATACTATGCTGCCATAAAAAAGAAGGAATTCTCATCATTAGCAGCAACCTGGATGGAATTGGAGAACATCATGCTGAATGAAATAAGCTAGTCAGTGAAAGAGAAATACCACATGTCCTCACTCATTTATGGATAATAAAGAATATTATAAACGAATGAAAGATAGATATAGTGACAGTAAAGCAACAAGCAGACTGTCAAATGACAGCGGGGAGGGTAGGGAGATCTGGGGGAGATATGAGATCATCCAAAGGACTGGTATGCATGCATATAAGTACAACCAATGGACACAAAACTCTGGGGAGGGAGGGCATGTATGGGAGGTCCGGGAGGGGCAATGGTAAGCAATGTACACATATAATACCTTTTTAAAAATATATATTTTATTGATATTTCACAGAGAGGAAGGGAGAGAGCTAGAGAGCTAGAAACATCGATGAGAGAGAAACATCGACCAGCTGCCTCCTGCACACCCCCTACTGGGGATGTGCCCGCAACCAATGTACATGCCCTTGACCGGAATCGAACCTGGGACCTTTCAGTCTGCAGACTGACACTCTATCCACTGAGTCAAAAAGGTTTCGGTTGAATTTGATATCTTTTACTAGTTGAAAAAGTTACTTTAATATGTTTTTTATGAAAAATCATTATAATAAAAATAGTGGAGAATTTAGGGAGTAGATGATCCTGAACAGTGAAAAGAAACCAGATGTTGATATTGACAAAATTGCTTTCATATAAATATGTACATGGTTATGTTATTAGACACTGTATATGAATTAGAGTTCTGCTTAGGTTTGCAAACAGATTTTTTCCCCTTTTACATTTCTGAAGACTTTCTATGAAGAGGAAAGTTAAAATAAAGAATTGGCTGATGGAGATTAAGGTGGATAGGCAAATAGGAATGTGTCCCTCAGAAGGGATGAACTCTGGGACAGAGTGACACATGTAAAGAAAGCTGTACTTGGATACAAAGGAGAGACCTGAGGCTAGGAGTCAAAAGTCTTTTATTTTTGTCCTGGTCTGACCAATTGTGGTTTTTAACCAAGTCACTGAACTTGGGCCCCAACCCTTCTGCTTTAAAAAAAAAAAGTATATGTTTTTAAAAAAATATATGATTTTATTAATTTTAGGGAGAGGGATAGAGAAAGAGAGAGAAACATCGATCAGCTGCCTCCTGTATGCCTCGAACCCATAACGCAGGCATATACCCTAATGGGAATTGAACCAGTCACCTCTTAGTTCATGGATAGATGCTCAAGCACTGAGCCACCCCGCCGGCATAAAAAAAAAAATGTATGTTGCCCTGGTTTGGCCCATTGGATAGAGCTTCAGCCCATAGACTGAAGGGCCCCAGGTGTTTTTGTTTTCTGTGTGTGTGTTTCTTTTAATTTCTTTATTGGTTAAGGTATTACATATTTGTCCTCATCCTCCAATTAAGGGCCCCAGGTTTGAGTCCCGTCAAGGGCACATACCTCGGTTGCAGGCTTGATCCTTGGCTCTGGTCAAGGTTCCTGTGGGAGGCAACCAATCGATGTGTCTCTCACATCGATGTTTCTGTCCGTCTCTTCCCTTCCCTTCCACTCTTTAAACGAAACCAATTGAAAAAAGATCCTCTGGCCGAAACCGGTTTGGCTCAGTGGTAGAGCGTCGGTCTGCGGACTGAAAGGTCCCGGGTTCGATTCCGGTGAGGGGCATGTACATTGGTTGCGGGCACATCCCTGGTTGGGGTGTGCAAGAGGCAGCTGGTCGATGTTTCTCTCTCATCGACATTTCTAGCTCTCTATCTCTCTCCTTTCCTCTCTGTAAAATACCAATAAAATATATTTAAAAAAAAAAAAAAAAAAAAAAAGAAAAAAGATCCTCTGGTGAGGATAAATAAATAAATGGATGTTACCTATTTGCCCTATCTTGGGCAAAATTAAAATCACTCAACAATCCTGGTTAGTATGGCTCAGTTGGTTGGATGTTGTCACATTTACCTAAAGGTTGCTGGTTCCATTCCTGGTCAAGGCACATTCCTGGGTAGCTGGCTTGATCCCTGATTAGTGGGTGTACATAAGGCAGTTGATCAATATTTCCTTCACACATTAATGTTTCTCTCCCCCCCTCCTGTCTCTCAAAAGAAAAAAGAAAAAGAAAAAGAAAAAAAGAAATGTTGATGAGAACATTCTTTAAGACTATTCAGTTCCCTTTGTTCTAAATCTGAAATCTTTGGTTATCTTTGTGATTGAAAAATACCTTTTTCCTCAAATAGATCTACTCATCACCAAAGAGGTATCTTAAGCTGATAAAGGTTTGTCAGTTGAGCCCTGGCTAATGTTGCTAAGCAGTGAGAGTGCTGGCCTGAGCATTGAAGGGTCTCAGGTTCGATTCCCAGTCAAGGGCATGTACTTGGGTTGCAGGTTCCATCCTGGCCCAGGTCAAAGCGTGTGCCAGAGGCAACCAGTTGATGTGTCTCTCTCGAATCAGTTTCTCTCTCTCTTCCTCTGCCCCTCCCAACCTACTTTTTACTCTCTCTAAAAAAGCAATGGGGAAAATATTCTCAGGTGAGGATTAATAAAATTAAAAAAAATTTTTAAAAATGTTTATCAGTTGAAGGTCATGGCAAATGAATAAATGTGTGGCTTATAGATTGGTCTTTTAAGTACTTGATTGGTGTGAATGGATTTACTAGGATTTGACTAACTGGGTAACCTGATAAAATCCTATTTCAGACCTAATCCAGGAGTCTGCAAGTGACAGCAGCCTGTGAGGTCCTTAGGAAGCTCAGCCTGGAGGAGGACACATGAAAGAAAGGTTGGTTCCACCTAATGTATTTATGAAAGTGTTTAAAAATAAAAGTGTAATTTTATTGTAATGCACAAAGGATTGCTTTCTTTCTTCCTTTGCAGAACCCCAAGAGGCTTTGTTTTCTGTGAAAAGGTATTTCTGTACAGTTGTTCCAATGACAGAGTTGCCTGCACCCTTGTCCTACTTCCAGAATGCACAGATGTCGGAGGACAGCCACCTGAGCAATATTGTACGTAGCCAGGTACATTGTCAGTCTCTGTAACTGCCTTTGTCAGACTGGATTCACTGATCACCCTACCTCACTGGAACCTGAAGGGGCTGAGCAGGTTTCTCAATTTTACCACATTCACATATTTTCTGAACTTCAACTGAACGTAAAGCATGGTTCCATTTCGTGCTGGGGACGCAAGGCTGTGTGAGGCATTGGTGTTGTATAGTTCATCACTGGCACAGAGAGCACTGCTTCCATTGAAGCCTCTCCAACTTCCTCACCTAATTTATTATTCTACCTTGCTCTCACTCTTCTATAAGCTGAGCACATTTTATTTACTTTTATTTTTTTAGTACCTAGTATGGTTCCTTACAGTGCTCAGTAAACGTTCACGACGAAGTGCATGATGATGAATGCAAGGCTAAGTGTAGAAGTCATAAGCTAGATCAAAGAAGAGAAGCAGGAACAGGTGTAATCTGTGGCATGGGACACAGAGACCTCACCAGCTATATACAGAGACATCAAATCTGCCTGTGATTGTTAACTAGTCATTACAGATGGAAGGTGGTTTCCACAGAGGACCTGTGAGATGGTTGAGGAATTGGAATTTTTAGAGGCAGAGCCAGAATCAGGGGAAACACAAGGCCAACTATGAGCTAGGCAGGGTGCACGAGGGCCAGGGAATCAGACTTCCCTCTATTTCAACCAGAGGGCAGAACCACTGGTGGAAAATACCAGGAAGCAGATGCTGGATTAGTAAGACGAATTTTCTCACAATTACTGTATGTCTGCAAAGGTTTGGACCGCCTTGTGGGCCAGTGTGTGCTTGTCACTAAAAGCAGTCACAAAGGCCAGAAGACTGCCAGCCCCATCTGCACAGGGTTTGCCGGGACTGACTAGCAGACCCTGAGCGATGGATGAATAGATTACGCTGACACACGTTTCTGTGAGAGAGAGGCTAAGGGGCTGGTTGGCAGGAGGCACCAAAACAGCCCTGATTGCCTGCCTCCTTAGGCTTTTATTGTAACAACAGCTTGAACTAAAATTAACCTCTAGATACAATCAGCAGGAGAAGTATCCTTGAGAAAGCACACGTTTCTACAAGGCCGGGTCTTAAAGACTAAACAAGAGATACCAGCAAAACACCTGGGAGCTCAGACTTGTTTGGAAACGTCAAGGCAGGGGCTGCCGCCTTCGGCAAGGTCCCCTTAAGAGGCCCCCCAACCTTTCTCCTTACAGACTTCCCAACCAAGTCCTGTGCTTCCCCACAAGGGTTAGTCCATGGAATGAGCATGAACTAGAGCACTATCTGGCCTGGAAATTCCCTTCCTACTCTGAAGATTTGGAATTCCAACTGAAGGTCAAAATGTGGGGAGGATGGCTTCACAAAGTAGACTTTGTAGGATGCATAGGCTCAGAATAGAGGAAACTGATTGATGAAATAACACTAAGGGAGGAAGAATTTTTCTAAAATATAAATTGACAAGGAGGCTACATCCTCAAGAGAACATCAACAGAGGTAGATCACATTGTATTGCTTGAACATGTTTAAGTGAAATCAAGTTAAAATGAATAGATAAGGAAGCCCTGAAAGGGAACACAAGCTATCACCATGTAGTATGTAGCCTCAGAGGTGGGGGTGGGGGTGGGAATTTGACCTTGTGCCTTGGTACTGGGTTGATAAAGAGGTATTACAGAGACTGATTTTTGTGGCAGCACATTTGTTCCTCTACTGTGGGTCAGCAGCATTTACTCTCTTTTTGCTATTCCCTATGAACAGCTTTTTGAAAAGTTAGGATGGGCCTGGATTATGAAGTTGTTTGGATGCAGGATATGAACATTTGGATACTACAGACTGTCCTCATTTGTAAACTTGAGAGGAGGGAGAGGGAGAGTGGGAACAGCATAGACAGGTTTCTAAGTACCTTTTCCTTATGTGTTACATATAATCTGTGGATCTCTTGAACAAAAAATTTCATAAAAAGTTTTGAAAAAAACACAGTTATATGTGACTCATTTGACCCAAACTTTCCAAAGGCATCTCATTTCAGAATAAAATCTTGTCCTGAGGTTTTAACCTCTCTCGCTCCATCCCCATCATTTGTCTCTTAATCTCTTAGCACCTTCCCCCTCACTCTCTGCTTCTTCAGCTCTGCCTCTGAGCTCTGGGTCATTCTCCCGCTCTTCCCAGATGGCTAACTTCACTTCCTTTGGGTTACCTCCTGAGTCACCTTATCAGTGAGGCCTTGCCTTCCTTGACTCCGATCCCGTTCCTGTCATCTGGCACTCTGTACCCTTACGCTGCTTTATTTGTGCTTAGCTCTTATCATTATTTCTAGCATATGGTTTACTGGGGGATTTTGTTTACCTGCCTCCCCTGTGTAAGCTGCTTGAAGCCAGATAAACAGTCTTCTTTGTTCACTCCTGTTTCCCCAGCTTCAAGTACAATGTGTGATGTCCTGGCCAGTGTGGCTCAGCTGGTTGGGTGTCATCCTGTGCACCAAAAGGTTGCTGGCTCGATTCCCAGGCAGGGCATATGTCTGGGTTGCAGGCTCGATCCCTGGTCAGGGGCATGCAGAAGGCAGCTGATCACATCGATGTTTCTCTTTCTCCCTCTCTCTAAAAATCAATAAAACATAATTTTAAAAAATATTTTTAAAAGTCTTTAAAAAGAGCCAAAACCGGTTTGGCTCAGTGGTAGAGCGTCGGTCTGCAGACTGAGGGGTCCCCGGTTCGATTCCGGTCAAGGGCATGTACATTAGTTGCGAGCACATCCCCAGTGGGGGGTGTGCAGGAGGCAGCTGGTCCATGTTTCTTCTCATCGACGTTTTTAGCTCTCTGTCTCTCTCCCTTCCTCTCTGTAAAATATCAATAAAGAATATATTTTAAAAAAAGTCTTTAAAAAGAACATAACAGCCATGGCTGGTATTCTCAATGGATAGAGCTTTGCCCCACACAACAAAGGGCCTAGGGTTCCCAGTCAGGGGCATGCTACCTGGGTAATCTGGGTAATCCTCGACCTAGATTGAGGTGAGTGCAGGAGGCAGCTCATCAGTGTCTCTCTCTTACATCAAACTATGTCTCTCTCCCTCCCTCCCTCTTTTCCACTCTCTTAAAAAAAAAATCAAATGGAAAAAAATGCCCTTTTGTGAAGATTAAAAAAAAATCAATGAAAAAAATGTCTTCAAGTAAGGATTCAACTACAACAACAAAAGAGCAATGTGTGGCACTTAGTGAGCTCCCTGTTGTTAATGTAGTGCTGTATTATATCCCTCACATTCACCTTCAGGCTTTGTGGGGCTTTTATGGTATTACTAGAGGCCTGGTGCACGAAAATTCATGCCCTAGGGGATGAGGGGGCATCCCTCAGCCTGTCCTGTGCCCTCTCACAGTCTGGGAGCCCTCAGAGGATGTCTTACTGATGGCTCAGGGAGTGGGCCTAGGCCGTAGTCTGGCTTCCCTCTGTGGGAGGTGACCAGGCATGCCAGTCAGGGGATATGCTGTCCCCATCACCTCGCCACTGCCACCAGTGGCCTCCCTCTGCGGAGGCGACCTGGTGGCTGATTAAACAGGCGCCAGCTGTCAGAGCCCTCCCCATCGCCCTTCCACCACCACTGGTCACTGTCTCCACCCCCCCCCCCCCCGCATCACCATCCCCTCCCCCCACCCCTCTTCTCCCTAGCATGGTCCTTGGCTGGGCTGGCTCTGCCTGCTTGCCAGCTCTGCCCCCTGCTGATTGGTTGTTCCGACATTTGGTCGATTTGCATATTATCCTTTTATTATATAGGATTTTTCTGACATTCTTTACACCTTAGTGACTAGTATCCCTTTGAAATAAAAGCTGCTATAGAGGAGGTACAATTGACATGGGGTTTTTATTGAAAATTACATGTGTTCGTGGTTTAGTTTTAGCAACTCTTAGTGCTAATGTTCTCAGTAGTACCTTTTAAGTCTGTTAGGGCACCACTATCTATAACATCAGGGCCTGATTTGTTTAATTTTGACTCTGCTATTGATAATGTGTTGTCAAATAAGTTTATGTTTTATTTATCTCCTTAAAAATGCATTCTATAACTTAAAAATCTCTGTACATTTCATACTTTCCAGTTATCATGGGATCATTATTCCCATTTTACAGTTTCTTTTTAAAAAATATATTTTTATTGATTTTAAAGAGGAAGGGAGAAGGTTAGAGGGATAGAAACATCAATGATGAGAATCATTGGTCGGCTGCCTCCTGCTTGTCCCCTACTGGGGTTTGAGCCTGAAACCCAGGTATGTGCCCTTGACCATAATTGAACCCGGGACCTTTCAGTCCATAGGCCAATGCTCTATCCAGTGAGCCAAACTGGCTAGGGCTCCATTTTCATGCTTGTCCAAGATCACAGACCTGGAACTTAAAACTAAGTTTTCTAATTCCAAACATGTTCCAGTTAACTTTCTGTTCTTCAAATTGTCTCTTACCTGAGAAAAGTATAAAATCGTAATACTGAAAGGAGATAAGTGTGAAAAAAAAATTCTGAGAAAGAAAAACATGAAGTTTGTGTATTCATTTTTACAGCAGTGTATTTTTTTTTTCAATCCAAAGAAAGAGGAAAATAATCTTATTAAGTTTTTTAGCTGTAAAGAAGCCCTTGTATAAGAATATGCTCTGGTTGTTTATGGAAAAATGGGGATAGTTCCAAATTTAAATTAGACATCGATGACTTTTTTGTGGATTAATTGAAAGCTGGTCTTTTATTTCTCTTTTTGAATAGTGGATTTGTTAAATACAAGAACAATATCACAGCCCTTTTTTAACATTATAGTTTGTGATCTACCATAATCCTTTTGTTTACTTTTAGTTTGCCTATTAAAATAATTTGTAAAGTATTTATAAAAGCAAAATTTTGATGGGTAGAATCAAAATTTTTCCTTGACTTGTCATAATTGTTTGCCAGAAGTCAGCCTTCATTTCCTTTCTACTGACATTACAGGAATATACTAAAACTAGAGGAAATTAAAAATATATTTTTCAGAATAGTGAAAAAAATTATATTTTGTTAATCCTCACCTGTGGATATTTTTTTCCATTGCATTTTCAGAGAGAGTGTGGGAGAGAGGGAGAGAAGGAGGAAGAAAAGGAGGGAGGGAGGGAAACTTGATGTGAGAGAAACACATGGATTGGTTGCCTCTTGCACACATCTCAAAGAGGGTGGTAGTGAACCTGCAACCCATGTATGTGCCCTTGATGGAATTGAACCCTTAACACTTTAGTGTGCAGGCTGATACTCTAACCCAGCAGTCCTGAACCTGTGGGTCCTCTAAGACCATTAGAAAATATGGATATTTATATTACAATTCATAACAGTAGCAAAATTATAGTTATGAAGTAGCCATGAAAGTAATTTTATGATTGGGGGTCACCACAACATGAGAAACCGTATTAGGAAGGTTGAGAACCACTGCTCTAACCACTGAGAAACACCAGCCAGGGCCACAATAGTGAAAACTTTTGATTTGGTACAGACTTAGATCTTTTATGTGGATTAGCTGAGCACTTTTTGCTTTCCTAAGATACCAAACATTTTTTGCAATCTAATATTCATTTATATAGTATATTAGAGCAGTGATTTTCAAACCTTAATGTTCATTGGAATCCCCTGGAAGAGTTCTTGATTTTTGTAGGATTGGAATGGGGCCACATAATTTGCATTTCTGGCCAATTGCCAGATCTTGCCAATGCTTCTGGTCCAGGGACTGTAGTTTAAGAAGCATTATATTTGAGTAAGGAAATAAAGGGACTGACATTAAAGAAAAGCTATTAGATTTATAAATTGAATACTCAGTATTTTTATTTTTTAAAAGTTATTTATTTAAAATATATTTTGATTGATTTTTAGAGAGAGAGGAAGGGAGAGGGATAGAGAGATAGAAACATCAATGAGACAGGAAGTCATTGATTGGCTGCCTCCTGCATGGTCCCCACTGGGGATCAGACTTGCAACCTGGGCTTGTGCCCTGACCAGGAATCAAACCAGTGACCTCTGGGTTCTGGGGGCTGATGCTCAAACACTGAGCCATACCATCCACAGGCAGAATACTCAGTATTTTCATCCATTAGTTTAATCTGTCCCAAATTTTCTAGTCTGTAAGGAAATAAATTGTCAATACCTTTTTAATTCAGAATGGAAAAAATCAGTCATTTGTTAAGTAAAAAAGAAGCCTTAAGGTAGTGATCCATAAAGGTCAATAATAATTCTCTATGTAAAGCAATTACTAAAGAACACTAATATAAATCCGTTACCTTCAGTTGCTGAATTAAGAACATGAAAATGTGTCATCTGTAATATTTTTTCTAAATTCAAAACATTAGATGTAAAGAACTTTGTTAGAAACTCATAGAATGGCAGAACTAACCTCATTTTCTTTTCTTTTTTAACTGTGAGAAATGCTATAAAATTAAACAGAAAACAAGCCTATAAGCTATTTAAAGTGAGGATTAAGTACTGGGGATCTTGAGGTGAAAAAAATAAAGGATTGATTTAAATGTAAACTGAATTTGGTTCATAGGGGCAGTCAGCCTTAAACAGTATTAATGTACTGTTTATAGTATGAGTTTGTTTTCCCAGTTATGTCAAAGTGAATTAAGGAAAAAAAGAACTTACAATCTTGGTGACCTCCAGAGAAAAATGCTTGCTTTTGTATGAGTAAAGTCAGAAATCCTTGGCACACATCTTTATAGTTTGTAAAAAACAAACTAACTCTAGTTCAAGCCTACCACAATAGCCCATAAATGTTAAATATTATCTCTAACCAGTTAATATTCACTGTTCAGGGAAATGACTGCCTTCCTTGATCTTTGAGTAATGGTGAAAGCTCTAACTCCAGGGAATCAAAAAGCTTGGGCAGGTGCTGGATGGAATTTTGTGTGCCGTTGGAAACATATTGCCTATGATTAATATTTTCAAGTTTTCCACATAACTTGCCAGTTCTTCAATTAAGCTACTCTAATAGATTTTTCTACAGTGTAGACTCAGGAGCCTCACCTTTCTAATTGTAGAAATCCAAACAACACTCATACAGTCTTACAGGATCTCAACTTTTCTTATAAATTTATAAATGAACATTCATTTAAAGTAAGTAATATTATGTAGACTATCATATCAACATAATGGAATACATTGTAACTTTTTAGGCATGTTGTCTGTTATTCCATGGGAATGTATTCATGAAATAATATTAGATGAAAAAATAGGATGCACTGTTTGTGAACATTCATTATAACTGTACATATGTGTATATGTTGAAAAAGATTGCAATTTGGAGGTGTAGTAAGAATAAGTTGTTTTCTTTGTAAAATCACTTAAATTCATATTCAGCAATACAAAATTATAAATTTAAGTGTGACAAAACTGCCATGAACAAAGTCGTAAAATAAACTGATCAAAGGCTTGTAATGCATAATGACATATATATGATCTTAATATACAAAGAATTCTTCTAAAGTCGAAAGGAACATGAATAATTCAATGACATTACCAAAGGATAGGAGTGATAAATATGGCAGAAGAAGAAATAAAAGCGGCAATCGTATATAATAAAGAGGTAATACACAAATTGACCATCACTTCAACACACAAGATGACCACCCCTATGTGGACATAAGATGGCTGCTACAAGATGGTTGGCAGGGGAGGGCAGTTGGGAGTGGCCAGGCCTGCAGGGAGGGCAGTTGGGGACAATCAGGCCTGCAGGGGAGGACAGTTGGGGGGAACCAGGCCTGCAGGGGAGGACAGTGGGGGGGCGGGGAATCCAGGCCTGCAGGGGAGGGCAGTTAGGTGTGACCAGGCCAGCAGGGGATGGCAGTTAGGGGCAATCAAGCCTGAAGGGGGTGCAGTTAGGGGCAATTTGGCTGGCAGGGAGCAGATTGGCTTAGATCAGGCTGGTAGGGGAGTGGTTAGGGAGTGATTAGGCTGGCAGGCAGAAGCAGTTAAGGGCAATCAGGCAGGCAGGCGAGTGGTTGGGATCCAGCAGTCCTGGGTTGTGAGTTGGACATCCCTTAAGGAATCCCAGATTGGAGAGGGTACAGGCTGGGTTGAGGGACATGGACACACACACACACACACACACACACACACACACACACACTCCTGTGCACGAATTTCATGCACTGAGCCTCTAGTAAATATATAAAAAGACTAGTTGATCAACCTTGCTAATAATCAGATAAAGAAATGACCCTAGCCAGTTTGTCTCAGTGGATAGGGTGTTGGCCTGTGGACTGAAGGTTCCCAGGTTCGATTCTGGTCAAGGGGGGGTGCACGAGTGAGGCAACCAATGGATGAAGCACATCCACATCGATGTTTCCCTCTGTCTCTCCCTCACCCCTCCACTCTCTCTGAGAATCAATGGAAAAATATCATTAGGTGAGGATAAATAACAACAACAAAAATAAAAATGTTTCATTTTTTACCTATTGGTGAGCAATACCCCTGTCTACTAAAGGTGTAGGAAAATAAGCATTCTCATGTGCTGCTTATGGGAGTTGAATTTGTATTTGGAGTCAATTGGGTCTGCAATTACATGTACCCTTTGGAGGCAATTTGACAATTAAATCTAAAAATACACAATGACCTAGCATTTCACTTCTAGGATTTTATTCTAGTTAGAAACATTACCACAAGAGTGCCAAGAAATATAGACAAGAATATTTATTGGAGCTTTATTTGTAATAGTAAGAATTTGGAGACAACCTCAAGCTTATGTTACTTATGATTTACCCAGTTAGTAATTTAAGGTAATGGCTAATAATAGGATCTATTGACTAAACTGTTTAAATTAGAATTTCTTAGATTCTCATTCTCTCTCTCTCTCTCTCTCTCTCTCACACACACACACACACACACACACACACACAAAATGCTCTGTGATCTTTGGCAAATTATCTGGTCTCTTAGGCTTCAGTTTCTTTATCTGTTAAGTGAAGTTTACAATATTAATAAATTGAGTCTTAGGATTATAACTAACTTCAGTGCTGAGCATAGTGCCTAGCACATACATGGGTCAATAATCATAATTATTACTATGCTAGTATTATAATACTTAAGTTTCAGGTATATTTATATGTACTGGCATCTGATATATTAACAGAAACACGTTGCATACAAAGGCTCTGAAAAAATCGCTCCCTGTGTTCATGTTGTGGGGCAGAGATTAGGAGAACACTCACTTTCTATGTTATTAACAGGTTTATAACTTAAAAGCTTTTGGAAACTTGTTTATAGTATTCCTTTTATTTACAGAAACAAACCTTTAAAAGGCAGGCAGAACACAAGGTTAAAAATGAAAACAGGCAGGCGCTATACTGTATTAAAAATACCTTCACAGATGTTTGCTGCTTGAGAAATACTAGCCCTGCTGGAGGGTCCACATGCCTTGGGAGGCTGGACCTAAACTTGCATCAGTTTCCGGAATAAGGGGAAGGGAGGAAGAATTAAAATGATGCCTCTGACGTAATGATGTAGGAGCTCGCTTCCCACGTACCACTTCCTGTGGGACCCCGCCCTCCTTGAAATGTGCAACATTTATATAGTGAGTAATCCTTCCCCTCTGCCACAGAAATGAAATCATTTATGATGGCTACAGAACTTTTTTTTAACCTTAAAAATATCCTTTATGGGTAAAACTATGGAGGGAGTAAAAAGATCCGTGGTTGCCAGGGTACAAGATGAAAGGAGGGATAAACAGGCAGAGAACAGAGGGTTTCTTTAAAAAACCATTCTCTTTTTTAATCTCAGAGAAAGGAAGTGGGGGAGAGGGAGAGAGAGAGAGAAACATCAGTGTTTGGGAAACATCATTGGGATTGCCTCCCACATGCGCCCCAACTGGAGATCAAACCCAAAACCTGGCTATATGCCCTGACCAGGAATCCAACTGCCACCTTCTGGTGTACAGGATGACCTTCCAGTCATCTGAGGCACAGGCACCAGGGCCAGAGAACAGGAGTTTTAGGACAGTGAAGCTATTCTATTTGGCATGATGGATACATGTTACACGTTTTTCAAAACTCATAGAATGTAAAACACCAAGAGTGAACCCATAGAGCTTCATTACATACTTCTGACGGTATTTCTTTTAATTTTTCCATAATAAAAAGTTTAAAAAATATATATTTTATTGACATTTCACAGAGAGAAAGGGAGAGAGATAGAGAGCTAGAAACGATGAGAGAGAAACATCGACCAGCTGCCTCTTGCACCCCCCCCCCACCGGGGATGTGCCCGAAACCAATGTACATGCCCTTGACCGGAATTGAACCTGGGACCCTTTAGTCCGCAGACCAACACTCCGCCACTGAGCCAAACCGGTTTTGGCAATAAAAAGTTTTTAAAAAAGTAGCCTTAGCCCTGACTGGTGTGGCTCAGTTAGAACATGTCTGTGCACTGAAAGGTCGTGGGTTTGATTCCCAATTGGGGCACATACCCAGGTTGTGGATTCCATCCCCATTTGGGACACATGCAGGAGGCAAATCAATCGATCTTACTCTCTCACATCCATGTTTCTCTCTTCCTCTTTAGTTAAAATCAATAATAATAATAATAAACATAACCTCAGGTGAGGATTAAAGTATACAGTTTGATAAGTTTTGACATGTTTATATCCTTGAAACCATCACCACAGTCAAGATAATGAACATAATCATTACCCTCAGAAGTTTCCTCGTGCTCCTTTGTAAATTTTCCCTCCTGCCCCTCTCCAACTACTCCTCATCCTTAGATAACAACTAATCAAATCTTTGCACTATAGTTTTGGTTTCCTAGAATTTTATATAAATGAAACCTTTTGTCTAGCTTTAAAAAAAAATTTCAGAGGAAAAGGGAGGGGGAAGAGAGAGAGGGAGAGAGAGAGAGAGAGAGAAAGAGAAAGAGAGAGAGAGATTGATTGATTCTCTTATCATTCATATACTGACTTTCTATCCACTGGGCCAAACCAGTTTCAGCTTATAATTATTCTTAAATCCTTTAAAAAAATTTTTTTTAATTGATTTTAGAGAGGTAGGAGAGTGATAGATAGAAACATCAGTGATGAGAGAGAACCATTGATTGGTTACCTCTTGCACATCCTCTACTGGGGACCAAACCTGCAACCCAGCCATGTGCCCTGACTGGGAATTGAACCAGTGAACTTTTGGTTCATGGGTTGATGTTTAACCTCTGAGCCACACTGGTAGGCCACATATACAGTGTATTAATCTATATTTACATTGTGGTGCAACAGATCTCTAGAACTTTTTCAGCTTGTAAAAATGACACTCTAGCCACAGCCCCATCAACCACAGTTAGTTATACTTTGTGTTGTTTTTTTTTTTTTTTTTTTGACTTGGAGTACTTCATTTTTATTTTTTATTACAAATTTTAATGTTGGCATTATTATAGGTGTCCCCCCCCCCCTTTGCTCACTTCCACCCACAGAGTTGGACTACTTTCGATACTTTATATAAGTAGAATCATATACAGTGTCTTTTTTTTTTAAGTACAATTTCCATTTATTTTACCCCCAAAGAACTTTTCTTCACTCTTTAAAGACTTAGCTCCTTGCATGGGCTTTGGTGGAGGTCGTGGGGCAGCACCCGAAGGTCTAAATCAGGGTGGGGTGTTCCGTCCTTCCGGGCTTCACAAGAAGGATTCCTGACTGCCTTGCTGTGAATGGCACCGCTGCCGCTGCCAGTAGCGCAGCTTGGGAAGCGCATAGGCATCTAAGACACTGGCTTCGGGGATGTCCCTAATGGCTGCGGCCTCCACTGTGTTTCAAATGACAAACTTCTTAATGGCCTTGTCCTTGGGAATGCACCAGGCACAGTTGGTGCAACGAATAGGCTACACATGGCCTCGGCCTTTTTGGCACAGCTTTTACTCCTTTCCTTGGTCATCTTGGAAACGAGGACCTGAGAGAGATACAGTGTCTTTTTGTAATTTGCATACTGCACTTAGTATTATGTTTTAGCATGTGACAAGATTTCCTTTTCTTTTAAGGCTGAGTAATATTTCACTGTTTGTATACACATTTTCTTTATCCACGTGTGGTTTTTAAAAAATATATATTTTGGTTGCAGGATCATATGATAATTCTTTTTCTAGGAAACTCCATACTGTTTTATAGCAACTGCACTATTTTTGCATTCATAACCTCAGTGCACAAGGGTTTCAAATTTTCTGCATCGTCACTAATGCTTGTTATTTTCTGTGTGTGTGTGTTTATAGTAGCATTCCTAATGGGTATAAGATGGTATCTTATTATGATTTTATTTGCATTTCTCTAATGATTAGTAATGTTGAGCATCTTTTCAGATGCTTGTTAGCCATCCGTCCTATGTAATAAAAGGCTAATATGCAAACTGTCCCCACGGGCGGGAGTTTGACCAACTGGGAGTTTGACTTGTGCTGATCACCAGGGGGCGGCACGGAACATGGCGGGCATCAGCGTCGTGACACTGGCAGCAGGTGGCAGTGGAGGTGCTGCCAGTCCCAATGGGCCCCAAGGAGAGCGGGACCACGGTGCGATGGTGGAACAGGTGAGTGGGCGGCGTCAGGCCAAGGCAAATGCGAGCGGGGGCCCTAATCGCCCACCCAGTCACTCCACAGATTGGCCCTCATCGCTGGCCAGGCCTAGGGACCCTACCCGTGCATGAATTTCATGCACCAGGCCTCTAGTTTGTATATATATTCTTTGGAGAAGTGTCTGTTGAAGACTTTTGCTCATTTTAAAATTGGGTTGGCTTTTTGTTGTTGAGTTGTAGGTGTTCTCTATATATTTCAGATATTAACCCCTTATCAGAGATATGAATTAAAAATATTTTTCTCCCCTTCCATGGTTGACTTCACTCTGTTGATTCTTTGATGCATAGAGGTTTTAAAATTTGATGTGGTTCCATATGTCTAGTCTTGCTTTTGTTCTTTAATTTTTTTAATCAGTATTTTGTAGTTTTCAGTGTACAGGTATATTTGGGATTCCCCAAGATTATGCTCAGGTTCAGTGTTTAGCTAGAAGGATTCACAAAACTCAGAAAAGCTGTTATATTCACTCTTCCAGTTTATTACAGTGAAAGGATACAAATTAAAACTAGCAACAGAAGGAATATAGAGCAGGGTCCAGGCACAAGCTTCTAGTGGTCCCCTCCGAGGGGAGTCATGGGAACAGTGTGACCATGTGCAGGAGTATTGCCAACAGGGAAGTGCCCTTAGCCTTCATGTCCAGGAGCGTTTTTGGATTTCACATAGATATGGCTGACCGTGGTTCTCTAGCTCTTCCCAAAGTCAAGCAGATACCACGTGGGCCAAGACTCCCACCATAGATCACATTGTTAGCAATGTGGCCCAAGCTAAGGTAACCAGACGTCCCGCTTTTGGCGGGACAGTCCCGATTTTTAACAATTTGTCCCACATCCCGTGGCATTAAAAAAAAATCCCGAGTTTTGGAAAGAATCTTTAAAAAAAAATAGGGACTTTTTTAAAACGCCGCGGGAGGGGGGACAAATTGTTGGAAATCGGGACTGTCCCGCCAAAAGCGGGACGTCTGGTCACCTTACCCAAGGCCTCATGTAAACGGAAACACTGTTCATAAGCAATATATTGAAAGGGTTTAGAGGTTATCTTCCAGGTACAAGGCCAGATCTTTCTTTGTCTTGTGCAGGGTTTGGACACTCCTGACCTGCTGAGTTAATCCTTTATTGTACTGTAAGCTTTTCACATCTTTTCATCCTTCAGATTTCAGATTATATGTCCCTTCCTCAGAAAAGTATCCCATGTATTTTTTTTTAAATCCTCATCCGAGGATATGTGGTGGTTTTTGTTGATTTGAGAGAAAGAGAAAAATCCATGTGAGAGAGAAATATTGATCGGTTGCCTCCCATACATGCTCCCACCATAGGAAGACTTTTTATTGTACACCTTTTTATACTCAGATTTCAGAACCACGTGAATGTTCTACCTGTTTAAATAAATAAATTGTACTTTAAAAATGAAATTAAAACATATAGTCAATTTTTAAAAATATTTATGTGCCCTGATTGGGAATCAGACCAGCAACCTTTTGGTGCTTGGGACAATGTTCCAACCAACTGAGCCACCCAGCCAGGGCCCAAGTATTCTTTCTCATATCACCCTGCTATAGTACTATCCCACTTTGTAATTGTCTTGTTTCTTATCTCTCTCTTGAAATCAGTTCATGAGAGCAGAAATCTCTTCTGTCTTGCTGAATGCTGTATTCCTGGCACCGAGTACCTGGCATTCACTGATTGTTAATTAAGGACTTGTTGAAATAGGCACTCTTCCTATTTTGTGGAGACTTTAAACTGATACAAATCATAGGGAGGGTAATTAGTTTTCTACTGATGAGTACTTTGACCCAGTAATTTTACTTAAGGGAATTTATCCTACAAATACGCCCCCACACGTGAAAAAAGTTAATAGGGGGCATTCTGATTGCATCAGTGTTTGTAATGGCAAAAAGTTCAAAGCAAGTTAAATGTCAGTCTTTAGGGGATTGGCTTAATAAATTAATGACATTTTATATACTGGCTATATAGATGATTAAAAATTATTTTTAAGAATAAGGATGTTCTGCCGAAACCGTTTGGCTCGGTGGATAGAGCGTCGGCCTGCGGACTGAAAGGTCCCAGGTTCGATTCCGGTCAAGGGCATGTATCTTGGTTGCGGGCGCATCCCCAGTAGGGGATGTGCAAGAGGCAGCTGATCGATGATTCTCTTCCATCGATGTTTCTAACTCTCTATCCCTCTCTCTTCTTCTCTGTAAAAAATCAATAAAATATATTAAAAAACAACAACAAAAAACAAAAAAGAATAAGGATGTTCTGCCCTAGCCAGTTTGGCTGAGTGGATAGAGCATTGGCCTGCAGACTGAAAGGTCCCAAGTTCCATTCTGGTCAAGGGCACATGCCTGGGTTGCAGGCTCAATTCCCAGTGGCAGGGACGTGTGTGTGTGTGGGGGGGGGGGGGGAGGGACGGGGAAGGGAGGGCTGCAGGAGACAGCTGTTTGATGTTTCTCATGGATTTTTTTTCTCTCTCCCTCTCCCTTTCTCTCTAAAATGGATAAAAGCATTTAAAAAAAGAAGAAATGGTATATTTGCATATAACCTAAAAAAAAGAATAAGGATGTTCTTTGTGTACTGATGTAAAAAATCTCTAGGATACATACGGTAGTTAAGCAAAGTGCAGGGCAGTGCATTTATTCAGCTACTACCATTTGTGTGAAAAGGGGTAATGAAGCTATATATTATATTTGCTTGTATTTACATGAAGAAACTTTGATAGAATTTGCAGAGAACAATGACAGTGGTAACCTGGGAGATTAGGAAATTAAGTAGATAGTTAAGTGGGAGACTTTTTATTGTATACCTTTTAATACATTTCAGGACCACATGAATGTTTTACCTGTTTAAATAAATAAATTGTGCTTTAAAAAATGAAATTAAAACATATAGTTAATTTTTAAAAATAGTATCCAAAGTACTATAAAGAGAGAGTCTGTGTGTGTGTGTGTGTATGTGTATCTTAAACTGTTCTAGTTTCCCGTATCAGCTTCTGGGAGTGGAGCAGGGTGGGGTTGGCTAATGTTCTTTACAAACCAGAATATCCAGTTGAGTAATGTGAATGAGCATGTTATGATTGCCTCTTTCATGCTAGACTTACTCAGTTAAACTGTTCATATAGTCTAATGGGACAGCTATAGTGCCATAGGAAAAACACAAAATTTGAAACAAGAAACTTGACTTTGACTTCTATCTCTGTTGATTTCTGGCTGTGAGATTTTTTTGGACAAGTTGCTTTAGAGTTCACCTACTAACACTTCTCAATATATAAAAAGAATGATTGAGATATGTGAGAGAGCTTTGTACATTATCAAATACCCATATAGTTATTATTAATTGCATTTTAGTTTATTTTGTGCATAATTGACCCGTCAAGTTGGTCATAATTGTGTTGCTAAATATTAGTCATGAACATAACATCCTTAGCATAATTTCCTTTCCACAGCTGCTGTATTATATTAATGACCAATAAGTTCCTACTGTTCCTACTTTCCATCTACACTCTCTCCCTGATAGTTCATTCATTTCCATAACTATAAAAACTAATGGCCTCTCCCAACTCTCTTCTAAGCTTGAAATTCTTATCCTTTGGACTTTCCTGCCTGGGGTGAATACTTTACATTTACCTATTTCCCTCCTCCTGTCTGCTCATCTTGTGTTCCCATTCTCAGTTGTCATCATCACCTTCCTAGTTTTTTATGCTAGAAACCTCCAGGGTCATCCTGACTCCTTCCTGACCATTCACAAAGCCCTCAGTTCTACTTCTGAAATGTGCCTTACACATCCCTGTTTTCCATCGCCACCCAGTCAAGTTTCTTACAAATAAGTCATAATCTGATGTGTCACTTCCTCAACCTTGACAATTTTTATGACTTTCTGTTGCCTACAGGACGAAGTCTAAAGTCCTTGGCATGGCAAACAAGGTCCTTTACAACCTTTCCTAACCTTTTCTTCCACCAGCCTGACAGACCCTGTTCTCCAGTCACCTCTGGAATACTCACTGGTTGTCTGTATGGCACTGTCACATGTCTGTGCCACAGTTCATGTGGTCTCTGCCTGGAGCCCACTTACCTTACAGTCACTCTTGAAGTTTCTGTTCAAAAATCATATCTTTAATATTGTCTTTTTTGACCACACAGAATTATAGTCCTGTAGCACTTTATTTTTATCTCTAATATAATGTTTATTCTATATTAAAACTAACTTGGGAACTTCTTAAGGATAGTAAGCATCTAATTAACTTCTGTGTTGCCACAGAAGAGTACCTGAAATACAGAATTTTCATAATTACCTGTGGGATAAGTATATTGAAAGTAAAGGGAACTCAGCTCACAGTCTGCAGGGCTCTCGTGTTGTCTTATGAACAGCAAATTGAGGTTGGTTAAGAACTTGATTTCTGAAGTCAAGCATACCTGGGTTCAAACCCACTCTGTAATACTGGCTGTGGCTGTTTCCTTACCTATAAATTGGCGATGACGGGATATCTATGAGAATTAAATGTGAAGTACATATCAATCCTTGGTACATTGTAGTTTTAAGTTATTATTAAGTGTGTAATGTATTTTTACTGAATAATGGTAATACTCTATTAGGTATATCTGTAGACAGAAATGAAGTATGAGAATAGCATATTTTCCTAAGAGAACCCTTTTTCAACCAAACTGATTACATCTTCCCAGCAACAGTGACTATCTTTTATCAATGAGAAGGGAGAATATCTGTTATCTTTCCTGTTATCTATCACTAGAGGCCTGGTGCATGAATTCTTGCACAGGTGGGGTCCAGCAGGCCCACCCCAAAGGGACTGGCCAGGGTAGGGGCTGAGGGAGGTTGGCCAGTTGGCTCCACCCTCAATTGGGGTATTGAGGTCTGATCAGGGGCTGAGTGCCAATCATGGCCCAGATCAGGCTGGTTGGCTGCCATAGTGCGTCATAGCCATGGGTCTTTTGGGTCATTCTGCCGTTCCAGTTGCTGGGCTTTTATATAGAGAGATATTATTATTAGTACCCTTGAGATTCATTCTACCCTTTATAAAAACTGAGTTTAGATGTGAACAGGGATACCAAAAAGGAAATCAAACTTGAAGAATAAGAAAGCAGAAACCCAGGATAAGGATAAAAATATTTGGTATTAAGAGCCCAAGGAGCCGAGACTGGTTTGGCTCAGTGGATAGAGCATCAGTCTGTGGATTGAAAGATCCCGGGTTCGATTCCGGTCAAGGGCATGTACGTTGGTTGCTTGCACATCCCAGTAGGGGGTGTGTAAGAGGCAGCTGGTTGATGATTCTCTCTCATCTATATTTCTAACTCTCTATCCCTTTCTCTTCCTCTCTGTAAAAAAATCAATAAAATATATATATTTTAAAAAGAGCCCAAGGAAAATAGAATCTAAGAAAGATTCTCCTTTCATTCCATAATTCATCAAGTATTATTGTCCCTAACTCTATTCAGGGCACAGTGGGAACAGGGCAAGGATATTATCATTGCTTAAGGCCTAGTTTCTCACTGTAAAGATTTTTTTAATTGCATACTTGAGATAATTGTAGATTTACATGCAATTGTAAGAAATAATTATAGAGAGATACCGTATACATCAATACAGGATTTTAATTCTAATTGGTAATGAGGTGAGATAGTTCTTTGTATAACTGGTATAAAACCACAGATAGAAAGCACTTCATTAATTGCAAAAGCTGGGATTTCTCTGCTTGAAGCTGCAGCAAATATTCATATAGGTGTCAGCTTTAAGCCACACCTCAAAGGGTGAGTGTAATTGTATTAGGTTAGGAATGGAACCAGAGAGTGAGGAAAGCCAAGACCCAGGTGAAAGGGAGGACCTGGGTTCCTTGAGGAAATTTGGTAAGTGATCTAGATTTCTTAACTGCACACTTCTTTTAAATTGGTTTTCTTACCTCAAGTTTTTAGAACTCAAGTAATTGTGAGCCTGTTGTTAATCTCAGGTCTGACTGTTACATTTTCTGTTTTTGATATAGAATAACTTTTTTCTGCTGAGAGTCTGACATACTGAAAAAGCTTTTCTTTTGCTTTCAGACTGACAGTAGAGAACGGCATGAGCACAGCAATGAAAGGCGGAGGCGGGGCAACCCTGAGCCGATGTCTAATGGAGGACCCCAGGGTAACACGCTGCACGTGGTGGAACAAGAGGAAGAAGAAGACGAGGAGCTGACACTGAAATATGGCGCCAAGCATGTGATCATGCTCTTTGTTCCTGTGACTCTCTGTATGGTGGTGGTGGTGGCTACCATCAAATCCGTCAGCTTTTATACCCGGAAGGATGGGCAGTTGTATGTATGAGTGTTTTATTATTCTCAAGGGCAGCATAGCTTTTCTTCATTGCATGCCGTCATTATCTTGAAGGCTCTGCGCTGAAGGAGTATGAAGGCCAGAGAGTTCTTTCAGTCAGAAGCAATCGAGAGTGTGGTGTTATTTATTTCTGGATGCTTTAAGTAGAGAAAATGAAAGCTACCGAATTATATTTCCTATATGCTGTCACTGAGACAGGGCTGCATTTATTTGTAATGAGCCAGGAAAGCATTAAATAGTAATCTTTCCCATCTCGGGGCCATTGAGCCCATTTTCCTTTGCCTGGAATGTTCTTTTTCTAATCAGGTGGCTTAAGTCTTTCATCCTTCTGATCTTGGCTTAAATATTAAATCCAAATATAATGGCTCTGATCCTACTAATAAAACTAGTAGAATCTTACAGTTTCTTATAGAAACCTGTTTGATATACAAATATAAATTTATTTATACGATTTATTCAACACCTGGGTTCCTTCTGTACTGTAAAGTTTTTTCAGAGCACTTTGTTTCCAGGATGAAGTGTGTAATAAAAGTTGTTAAATGAAAGGATGAAGAATTACTACAAGCTGGCATTCTACTCTTGGGGAACTGTTGAGTAGGTTCTCTGGTGCTGTTGGTGTCAGCCCTTGATTCTTATGTCACCTAGTTCTGTCTCTAGAACCCTAGTGGGGCTCAAACAAATTTTAAATGTATTTTAGAATTTGAAAACGGCAAGTATCTTAAAAAATTCATGGTGTTCTGAAAGGCAAGCTATTTTTTACATTTATTTTTATTTTTTTAATATATTTTTATTGATTTCATAGAGAAAGGAAGAGGGAGAGATAGAAACATCCATGATGAGAGAGAATCATGGATTGGTTGCCTCCTGCAAGTCCCCCACCGGGGATGGAGCCCACAACCTGGGCATGTGCCTTTGGCTGGAATCGAACCTTGGACCTTTCAGTTCGCAGGCCGATGCTCTATCCACTGAGCCAAACCAGCTAGGGCCAAGCTATTAATTTTTGAAAGAAAGACTATGATAATGAGTATTGGCAGATAATGGAAATAATAGCTAAAAGAGATTAAGTAATATTCTCTGTATTAATTAGAGTTAGCTTGGCTACATATTATAGAACAGGGATTAGCAAGTCATAGTCCACAGAGCAGCTCTGCTTGTCACCTATTTTTATAAATAAAGTTTTGTTGGAATACAACCATGTCCATTCTTTTATATATTGTATCTGCCTGCTTTTAAAGAATATATATATATATATTTAATATGGTTGCAGCAGAGGCATATCACCCACAAAACTTAAAATACATATTCTCTAGTCCTTTGCAGAAAGTTTGCTGATCCAATTATAGAAAATCAAAACAGCTGCTTTAAATAACATACATGTTTTATCTCGCATGGAGTAGTGCAGAGGTGGTCAATCAGTTTGGAATAGTGGCTTCACATTCATCAAGGATTCAGGCTCCTTCTTTATTATACTCAAGGTTATTTTAGGGTCTATACTCTTGGTCCGTGGTCAGCAAACTGTGGCTTCCACAAACTATCACGGCCTGGCAAGTCTATTTTGAAGAAGTGGCTTTAGAAGAAGTTTAAGTTTAAAAAATTTGGCTCTCAAAAGAAATTTCAGTCGTTGTACTGTTGTTGATACTTGGCTCTGTTGACTAATGAGTTTGCCGACCACTGCTCTAGGTTATTAGCATGCTGGAGCCCTAGCCTTCATTCAAACAGCAGGAAGCAGGAAGGAGTAGGGGGAAAAAGGACATAAAACATCTCAGCAGAATTAACTCCTTTCTTAGAAGTTCCACACAATATAGTATCTGCTTATAACTTATTGGCCATTACTTAATCTCATGGCCACACCTGACTATAAGGGAGTCAGAACTAAAGTCTTTTAGCTGGGAACATTGGCACCTAGAATAAAAATGGGTTTGTTTTTTTTTTTTGTTTTTTAAAAATAATATATTTTATTGATATTTTACAGAGAGGAAGGGAGAGAGATAGAGAGCTAGAAATGTCAATGAGAGAGAAACATTGACCAGTTGCCTCTTGCACACCCCCTACCGGGGAAATGCCCGCAACCAAGGTACATGCCCTTGACCGGAATCGAACCTGGGACCTTTCAGTCCGCAGACCTATGCTCTACCACTGAGCCAAACCGGTTTCGGCTAGAATAAAAATGTTTTTGTGTGAATGAGAAACAAGGGGGAAATGGATATGTGGCATTATCTTAAGACAACCCCAGTTGCAGTCTCCCTAAAGATGAAAGATAATAATTATAAGCCATGTTACTAACGCTGACTATCCCTTGTGTCCTCAGTAGTTTATGTGGCAAAATCTGCTTATTTAGCAAATCCTAAGAAGCAGTGGAGAAAATATTTGCTGAGGTAATTATTTTAGGATATAGCATCCACTAGATGGAGTCAGGGTCTGGTTCACAACTCCTATAAGATATCTTCTTTTATTTTTGAAACACTGTTTTTGACAGTAGCTATTTTTGTTAAGTTAAAACTTCTTGGCTAGGTTAATGAGATGGGCAAAAGTGATATATCATTTGAATCAGGGAAACAAAACTCATGTTGGAGAGAGTATATGGCTTGGTATATCTATCCATTAACACCTATATGAGGCTTTGTGTTTTGTTTTGTTTTGTTTTGTTTTGTTACAGAATCTATACTCCATTCACAGAGGATACCGAGACTGTGGGCCAGAGAGCCCTGCACTCAATCCTGAATGCTGCTATCATGATCAGCGTCATTGTTGTCATGACTATTCTCCTGGTGGCTCTATATAAATACAGGTGCTATAAGGTGAGCAAGAGAGACAGAGCTTTGCTTTCCACCATATTCTTTTTATGATTGGGTTTTCTAGCTATGCTTTACTTGGTCTAGTAAAGAAAAAGGTCTGAGCCCTGGCTGGTGTTGCTCAGTGGTTGGAACAACAGCTTGCCAAGAGTTGCAGGTTAGATTCCTGGTCATGGACACAAACCTGGTTGCAGGTTCATTTCCAGCCTCGGTCAGGAGCACGTGTGGGAGGCAATCGATTAATATGTCTCTTTCACATTGATGTTTCTCTATGCCCCCCTTCCATTCTCTCTAAAAATCAGTAGAAAAAATATTCTCCAGTGATGATTAACAACAACAAAAAATACATATTAAAATAACTAATGTATTTTATTTATTGATTTGATATGATTAATCTAGTCTTTTTTGTGTTCACAAACCAATATGTGTCAATAATTAGAAAAAGTTTCTAGACTTTGCTTCAGTAATTTTGCTTTCATGGTTTATTCTGAAGAAAGAATTACAAATGCTGAAAATACCATTTCCCCAAAAATAAGACAGTATCGCCTCAGCTGCTCCCGCTGCCAGCCTAGTTGTCCCCAACTTCATGCCGGCCTGGTAGCCCCTAACTACCTCTCTCACCCCCCCCCCCCCGCAAGCCTGGACGTTTTTTACTGCCCCCTCTGCTGGCCTGGTTGCCCCCAACTGCCTCCCCCCTGCTGGCCTGGTCACCCCTCACGGTCCTCCCACTGGCCTGGTTGCCCCACGTAGCCTGCTGTTCATTCTTTTGGTCCTCCCTCTCTAACCTCCCTGCTGGCCTGGTTGCCCCACGTAGCCTGCTGTTCAGTTGTTTGGTTGTCCCTCACTAATGTCTCTGCTGGCCTAGTTGCCCCTAAGTCCCCTCCCTGCTGGCCTAGTCCCCCCTCACTGCTGCCCCCCCACATCCTAACTACCCCTCTGCCAGCCTGGTCACCTTTTACTGTCCCCCCCCCCCAAGCCTGGTCGCCCCTAGCTGCACCCCACCTCCCCACCGGCCTGGTTGCCCCTCATGGTCCCTCCACTGGCCTGGTTGCCCCATGCAGCCTGTTTAGTCCTTTCGTCATCCCTCTCTAACCCCCCTGCCGGCCGGGTTGCCCCATGCAGCCTGCTTGCTCAGTCATTTGCTTGTCCCTCTGTAACCCCCCAGCTAGCCTGGTTGCCCCACGCAGCCTGCTTATCCAGTCGTTGGTCATCCCTCTTTAACCTCCCTGCTGGCCTGGTCGCCTCACACAGCCTACTTGTTCAGTCACAGCCTGCTTGTTCAGTCGTTTGGTCATCCCTCACTAAACCCCTTGCTGGCCTGGTTGTAAGCAGCCATCTTGTGAGGGTGTGATGGTTAATTTGTATATTGCCTCTTTATTTTACAGGATATTACTGCCATTTAAAAAATATTTGTTGGCAGAATATATCTGTAATAAAAAATTAAATGTTAAAATGCAGAATGTAAAACTATTATTACTTGACTAGGGGCCTGTTGCAGGAATACTCCTGTAAGAGTTCCGGCAGGCTTCCCTCCCGCCACCGCCACCTCTCCTGCCCCCACACCGTGCCTGCTGCCATCGCCTCTCGGGCCACTGCTGCATGCCCTGCCATGCCCACCTGACCTGCTGCGCCAGCCGCTCCCGCTGCCTCCCATCGCCGCTGCCTCCTGCTGCTGTTGTGCACCCTGCCCCACCCCCCACACACTGCCAGTCCTTTCCTTTCAGCCGCAGCTGCCTTGCTTTCCACTTTACCTCTTCCTTCTATGCTGTCTTCAGTCTTCACTCCTCCCTCCCTCTACTTATGCAAATTAACTGCCACCTTTGTTGGGTTAATTTACATACTCTGATTGGATTGTGGGTGTGGCTTATGGGTATGGCAGCCTGATGGTTAATTTGAATATTGCTCGATTATTAGGTAGGATTCTAATTTTTAAAAAAATTTTTGTTGTTGTTAACCCTCATCCGAGGAGATTTTATCCATTGATTTTCAGAAAATATTGCTGCTTTAAAGTTTAAATGTCAACTGTTGACCCTATTGATAACTTGGCACTTTAGAATTCATTCTCTTTAAAGTTTTATTTATTTCCGAAGGAATGAGAGTCTATATATGTCTTGCTGAAATTTCTGTTTACTATTATGAGTTATTCAGACCCAAAGAGTTCTATGTAAAAATGCACTGAACTCTAGTTGGTTTGGCTCAGTGTGTCCACCTGCAGACTGAAGGATCCCGAGTTCATTTCCGGCCAAGGGCACATGCCCAGTTTGCAGGCTCATTCCCCACTAGGGGGTGTGCAGGAGGCAGCCAATCAGTGATTCTCTCTCATCATTGATGTTTCTATCTCTCCCTCCCTCTCCCTTCCTGTCTGAAATCAATTAAAAAATACATACATTATATATATATATATATATATATATATATATATATATATATATATATATATTATTTTTAAAGAAAAAGAATGCACTGAACCCAAAGCCATATGTGCTCAGCCATTTGAAAAGAATAACATATACAGAAATAATATACTATTTTTGAAGAAAGTAATTTGCAATTTATTTGGGTCATGGGCTCTCTTATTTATATTGAAATTCTTTTCTAGGTCATCCATGGCTGGCTTATTATTTCATCTCTATTGTTGCTGTTCTTTTTCTCATTCATTTATTTGGGGTAAGTGGTGAAATATTTGGTCTATTTTTCAGAAATTAATTCTGTTAGGGGTCTTTATATTTTAAAGCCATGTCCTTTATTGATGAATAACTCTTAAATTATAATTGTTTCCATATGTTGGTCACAGTTGGTATAAGACAAGTTAATATAAATAGGAATATTATTTTATTGATCCTTGCTTATAAGTAGAACTGACAGAACTCAAGACTATATTCAGTTCTAAGTCTTTTTAGTGAAGAACTTATCTTATTACTTTAATAAAAATATTTAAAAGCCTATAAATCAGATTGTTAACAGGATTTCAAGAAAGTGTATGTATGATTTAATTGCTTTTCAATTTTTTATATTGTTTTATAAGTTGTTTTCTCTCAAATGAAATCTTACTTGAAAATTTCACATATAAAATAGAAAAAAGTAGAACTATCTGTTGAAAAGAGTAGAGAGGCTCAGAGGTTTCTCAACCCCACTGACAGAATCAAGTTTGTAAATCATTGGGATAGATCTTATATTAGGAACAGAAGCAATAAAACTAATACATAAATTGCCCCAACCTGGTGGTTCACTTGATTGGAGCATTGTCCTTTATACCAAAAAAAGGTTGCAGGTTTGATTCCAGGTCAGGGTACATATCTAGGTTGCTGGTTTGATCCTGGGTTGGGGCATGTAAGGGAGGCAACCGATTGCTGTTTCTCTCTTCCCTCTCTTTCTCTCTCTTCTCCTCCCCCTCCCTCTTCCTGACTCTCTGAAATCAATAAGTATATCCTCAAGTGAGGATTTAAAAAAACAACAACAAATGCATAAATGGAAGAGTTTCATAGAGGCAGTGGGAATAAGGACAGACAAAAGAAACAAGTGAGAGAATCTATAAGAACTTGGTGGTTTTCTAGAAAAAAATGATAACTGCCACTGAAGCAATAGAAAAGCTAAATGGAGGTAAAGAAAAAACATCAGAAAGTTGTTGAAAAGGTTTCCATCCTTATCTACCAATTAAAATAATACCAGGCACAAATGGGTTCATATTAAACCTTCTAGGAGTGAAAAATTCTAATAGTATTTTAACTGTTCCAAAACACAGAAGAAGGAGGAAAGCTTCCAGAATCACTTTATGAAGCCAACATAACATTGATACAAAAAAACCCTATAAATTATAAAATAAAAGGAAACTATAGACCAATTCTATTTATTGATATAAAAGGAATAACTAAATATTAAACAGGATTCAGAAATACATTGAAGGAAAATATATTATGACTAAGTGGAGTTTGTTTGCAGAATGGAAGATTATTTCATTATTAGCAAACTAGAGACCCGGTGCATGAAATTTGTGCATGGGTGTGTGTGTGTGTATTTGTGTATGTGTCCCTCAATCCAACCTGTACCCTCTCCAATCTGGGATCCCTCTCACAATCTAGGACTGCTGGCTCCCAACTGCTCTCCTGCCTGACTGCCTGATTGCCCCTAACCACTTCTGCCTGCCAGCCTGATCACTCCCTAACCACTCCCCTGCCAGTCTGATTGACTTCTAACAGCTCCCCTGCTAGCCTGATTGCCCCTAACTGCCCTCCCCTGCTGGCCCAGTCACTCCTAACTACCCTCTCCTGCAGGGTTGGTCACCCCTAACTGTCCTCCCCTGCAGGTCTGGTTGGCCCGGTCACCCCAAACTGCCCTCCCTTGCCAGCTGTTTGCCCTTAACTGCCCTCTCCTGATGGCCTGATTGGCCCGGTCACCCCTAACTGCTCTCCCCTGCTGGCCTGGTTGCCCCTGTCCTCCCCTGCAGGTCTGGTTGCCCCTAACTGCCCTTCCGTCCTGGCCTGGTCACCCCTAACTGCCCTCCCTTGCCAGCCTGTTTGCCCTTAACTGCCCTCCCCTGATGGCCTGGTTGCCCTTAACTTCCCTCTCCTGCTGACCTGGTCCCCCCCAAATATCCTCCCCTTTCAGGCCTGGTTGCCCCCAACTGCCCTCCCCATGCAGGCCTGATTGCCCCCAACTGCCCTCCCCTGCAGGCCTGATTGCCCACAACTGCCTTCTTCCCCTGCTGGCCATCTTGTGTGTTGGAGTGATGATCAATTTGCATATTACCTCTTTATTAGATAGGATTTCAATATAAGTCCCTGTGTTACTAGGCCATCATCTCCGTACATGCTAAAAGGCATTTGATGAAATTTAGGACCTCCTCTTGATCAAATTCTTTTTAAAAACAAATATATGATTACTTCTTTAACATAATAAAATGTATGGATGTCATCTAAAGGTCATTATCACCTCATAGGGAAGCTAGAGGCATGCCTAATAACGTTAGGAACAAGATGGGGATTTTCTTTATCACTGTTCACTGCTATTGTCTGCCATTGCTCTGGAGGGAATAGTTAACACAACTAAATAAGGGAGGGGGGGGGAAGAAGAGCTATAGAATTTGTAAAAGATGGTTAAATTGTCAATATTTGGAGATAAAATGATCATTTACTTCATTTTAGAACTAACCAAAAGACGATTATAATCACTAAGTATTGTTGGATAAATATTCTAATCTGTTTAGGTTGCAAACAAACAAACATTGATTGGTGTATAACTTTTTAAAAAATATATATTTATTTTGGAGAGAAGAAAGAAGAGGTAGAGAGGGAAAGATAATGATAGGAGAGAATTGATGTGATGCCTCCTGAACACCCCCTACTGGGAATGAAATCATGAACCGTGACTTCCTGGTTCCTGTATCAATGCTCAACCACTGAGCATACCAGCCAGGCCGGTGTATAACTTGTAAGAGCAATTTGACAAAACCATTAAAATTTTCAGTGTACGTGCACTGAACTTAGTAATTTATAGAGATAATAATTGTAGAATTGTTTCTAATGGCAAAATAATGCAATCAGTCTAAATATCAATCAATAGAAAACTGATTAAATATATTATGGTACATCCATACAATAAAGCCATTAAAAGAATGTGGCAGCTCTGAAATACTAATGTGGAAAGTTCTTCATTAGTATTTTAGGAGGAAAAAGCCTGATATAGAACAATGTAATAATATGCTATCATTTGTGTCTAATAAAAAAGTATATATATGATATTGAACCTCTCTAAAAGGATACACATGAGTCTGGCCAGTGTGTCTCAGCAGTTGAGTGTTGAACCAGGAAACAAGAGGTTGTTGGTTCGATTCCTGGTCAGGGCACATAACATGTTGCAGGCTCAATCCCCAGTAGAGGCCATGCAGGAGTTAGCCATTTGATGATTCTCTTTCATCATTGATGTTTCTATTTCCCTCTCCATTCACTCTATAAAAATCAATAAGAACATTCTTTTTAAAAAAATTTTTTTTTCATTTTTTCTTCATTTTTTACAGAGAGGAAGGGAGAAGGATAGAGTTAGAAACATTGATGGGAGAGAAACATCAATCAGCTGCCTCCTGCACACCTCCTACTGGAGATGTGCCCACAACCAAGGTACATACATGCCCTTGACCGGAATTGAACCTGGGACTCTTCAGTCTGCAGGCCGACGCTCAATCCACTGAGCCAAACCAGTTAGGGCTAAAAACATATTCTTAAAAAAATTAAAACATAAAAGCATGCACATGAAATTATAATAGTGCTTCTTTCCTTTGGAGAAGGGAATTATGAGAGGGAAACTTTTCATAGTATATGATTTGAATTTTATGTTATGCATGTATTACCTAGTCAAAGATTAATAATTATGTGGGGTGGATGTTTAGTGCTAGGATATCTGAAATACTTAATACATTGTTCAGAAATTCCAACAGTTTTTTTAATTTTTAAAATCTCAAAATGATCTTTCTGAGTTGTTCTGGCACCCAAAGTTTATGCTTAAATTAAATGGGTCCTTTCTTTCTCATTTACCCAGGGCATATTTTTTACACGTAATTTCTTTATTTTTAGACTAGAGGCCCAATGCACGAAATTCGTGCAAGAGGAGGCCTTCCTTCCCCCAGCTGCCAGCACCAGCTTCCCTCTGGCACCCGGGGTCCAGGCTTCCCTCCGGCCGTCGGCAGGCACCCAGGACCTGGGCTTCCCTGGCAGCCCTGGCTTCCTCCGGAAGGACGTTTGGCCAAATATTATTATAGACCAGTGGTCAGCAAACTCATTAGTCAACAGAGCCAACTATCAACAGTACAGTGATTGAAATTTCTTTTGAGAGCCAAATTTTTTAAACTTAAACTTCTTCTAACACCACTTCTTCAAAGTAGACACTCCCAGGCCATGTTATTTTGTGGAAGAGCCATACTCTAGGGGCCAAAGAGCCGCATGTGGCTCACAAGCCGCAGTTTGCTAACCACTGTTATAGATGGTGGAATCCCTCTCCACAATTAAAATAGTATTTTTCTTCATTATAAAAATGGCCCTGCCTGGGGTAGCTCAGTTGGTTAGAGTGTCATCCCGATACGCCGAGGCTTTGGGTTCGATGCTCAGTCAGGGCCCATACAAGAACCAACCAATGAATGGAACAATAAGTCAATGTTCCTCTTTCTCTCTGTCTCTCTTGCACTCTGAAATCATTTTTTTTAAACAACTAAACATTCATTGTAAAAAAAAAAAATACACCTATTTTACAAGATTATAAAGAGGAAAGTAGTAAAGAAATAACCAGATTCCCATCATCTAAAGATAAGTCCTGCAATCTTTCAGGAGTTATATATGGATATATTGCTCTCCCTACTCACACACTATTTCATAAATGAGATTTTTTTTCCCCCCAGGCAGCTGTGTCATATGTATGTGTGTGTGTGTGTGTGTGTGTGTGTGTGTGTGTGTGTGTCTTTTAATGGATTAATAAATTTCATTTTATGAAGGTTCTAGAGGCCCGGAGCATCAATTCGTGCACAGGTGGGGTCTGGCTAGCCCACCCCAACCTGGGCTGATTTGGCCCCCGGGGAGGCCAGGGGGAAGGGATGCGGGAGGTTGGCCGGCCAACCCCGCCCCCATTGGGGTGGGGGGACCGATCAGGGGGCAGGGCCAGCTTGGGGAAGGGGCCGAGGGCAGTTGGCTGGCTGGCCCCACCTCTTGGGCCTGCCTCCTGGTCAAACTCCAGGTTGAACTCCTGGTCAAGGGGACAATTGCATATTAGTCTTTTTTAAAATATATATTTCTATTGATTTTTACAGAGAGAGGAAGGGGAAGGGAGATAGAGATAGAAACATTGATGAAAGAGAAAGTCATCAATTGGCTGCCTTCTGCCTGGCCCCCACTGGGGATCACGCCTGTAATCTGGGCATGTGCTCTGACTGGGAATTGAACCAGTGACCTCTTGTTCCTGGGTTGGTGCTCACTGTGAGCCACACTCTCCAGGCAGCATGTTAGCCTTTTATTATATACGATCATACATTCTAACTATGAAATTAATTGTTCGTGTCTCATTTTTGTCTATTTCAGGTATTTCACTTATTTAATATTTCAATACATTTTATTTAAATAGCATGTGTTCTACCATAACACATGTTTTTTAAAAAATGAAATGCTGGTTTTTCATAAAGTTTCCACACACTCTAATCTCTAATCCTGCCAAAAATTAAAGCCAGCATTACAGGTGATTACATGAATCATTCCTCCCATCCCTTTGTTATAATTTCAGATATATATATTTTTTTAAATATATATTTTATTGATATTTTACAGAGAGGAAGGGAGAGGGATAGAGAGCTAGAAACGTCGATAAGAGAGAAACATCGACCAGCTGCCTCTTGCACAGCCCCTACCGGGGATGTGCCCACAACCAATGTACATGCCCTTGGACCGGAATCGAACCCGGGACCTTTCAGTCCACAGGCCGACGCTCTATCCACTGAGCCAAACCGGTTTCGGCTAATTTCAGATATTTTAAACGAGAGTTTCCTAAGTATAGAATTTGGTATTTTAGGTGGTATATGGCCTTTTTTAGTTTTGTATTTATTTTTATAGCTACGGTCTATGCTACTGGTTTCCTATTTATATGAATGATACAGTTTTCTGTTAAAATAATTTGAGGAGAAAACTGAATTAATTTAAAGAAAATGTTAAAATAATAGCACAGTTGGTACAAGATATGGTAAGAATATAAAGGTGGGATATGAGTACCTAATGTTTGAGAACCATAGTTCTAAACAGTATTTTGAGGAAATTATACATAAATCTTTTTATATCTCTTTCATTTTTTTCAGGGAAGTGTTTAAAACCTATAATGTTGCCGTAGACTATGTTTCTATTGCCCTCCTGATCTGGAATTTTGGTGTGGTGGGAATGATTGCCATTCATTGGAAAGGTCCGCTGCGACTCCAGCAGGCGTATCTCATCATGATCAGTGCCCTCATGGCCCTGGTATTTATCAAGTACCTCCCAGAGTGGACTGCATGGCTCATCTTGGCTGTGATTTCAGTATATGGTAAAACCCGAGATGGACTTTTTTTTTTAATCACAGAGATACCTCATCTGGTGTATTTTCCTTCCTCTTCTAGTTGTCTTGACTTATGAAAATGATAATTTTCATAATTAATTAGCAATGGCATCTTTATCATTGAAAGATTTCAATTTTTTTAGGTTAATATCTTTAAAAATATTTTATTACTGCCTCCACTTTAACTCAGTGATAGACAGATTTCTGGTCAGGAGACTTACTTAGGTTCATATCCTTCCTATCCGTGCCACTAACAGTCTGTGATCTTATGGATGTGACTCAGCCTATTTGAGCTTCCGTTGCCTCATTTGGAAAATGGGAACAATGTTTCCCAGAATTTGTAAGGGTTCAGAATATATGCTTAACACACAAAATGCTCATTTTAATTTTTTAAAAAAATATACTTTTATTGATTTCAGAGAGGAAAGGAGAGGCAGAGAGATAGAAACATTAATGATGAGAAAGAATCATTAATCGGCTGCCTCCTGCCCAGCTTGGGGATGTGCACTAATTGGAAATCAAATTGTGACCTCCTGATTTGTAGGTCAATGCTCAACCACTGAGCAACACTGGCTGGGCTCACTTAATTTTTAAAATAAAAATTAGGTTATCTTTTTATAAGACACTTGGGTAGAATTATACTTTTAAAAATAAAACTTATTTGGGCAGTATGAGATTCAAATTCATTAACAACCAGTGTTACATGGGTCCTGACAGCAGAAATGTCCTAGCCATGAATAACCGAATAACCAAGGCAGTTGTACAGGTGTGTACTCTGTGCCCTGCATGAAAGCTACAAAAAGAGATCCATTTTTAGAGGTCAGTATGTGGTTTCTACATTATAAGTAGGTAGTGTTTTTTATTCCTATACAGTTGCTTATTTAAAAATGTCAGGGGACCCATATTAGGAAACCTCATCATCCCAAATTGAGTGTTGAAGAAAAAGTGTATGGAAATAGAATTGGATTGGTTCTGTTCTCATATAGAACTAAAGTCATATGTCTTCTATGCCTGACTTTAGGTTCTCTATCTCTATATATAAAAGCCTAAGCAATTGTCCACCGTCTGACTGGTAGCTATGATGTGCACTGACCACCAGGGGGCAGACGCTCAACGCAGGAGCTGCCCAGCTGTGGTGACGTGGCAGCTGTGTTGTAGGGTGACTCACCCAGAACCAGAGAGGAGGGAGCCCAATTCCAGTGTGCGACACCTGAGAACTGCCCTCTAGCAATCTGGGACCCTCGGGATGTTGGAGAGCCGGTTTTGGCCCTATTTCCACAGGCCAGGCAAGGGACCCCACCGAATCCGTGATCGGGCCTCTAGCATAATAGAATAGTACTTGATGATTTGCAAAGTACTCATCAGTTATTCCATAGCTATGATGAAGAATGTCAGTGCTGTACTTCATCCAGTCAGCAACTAATAAATACTTTACAGTCAGAGATTTTACAGTATGTTCTGTTCAGTGCCATTGTCAACAACCACATTTTGCTAAGAAACCTGAAGTTTATATAGGTAAAGTATTTGCCCAAGCTAACCGTGTTTGATGTAGAATTGGAATCCCAAGCAGTCTTTTTTCTACTACATTACACTCTTTTTTCTATCAACCATTTATTTCCTTCAAATATGATACAAATAAATACCTCTACAGATCTTTGAGTTCCTTTAAAATGCAAAACTTTTGTATCTAATATTAAGAGCAGTGATTTTCAACCTTTTTCATCTCATGGCACACACAGATTAATACTAAAATTCTGAGGCACACCAAAAAATATTTAGGAGCCCAACAAATTTCTCTTTTCTTATTCAAAACAAATTGAAGTGGAAGCAGTGAGAGTAGCAATTTCTGTTTGTGCATATTATATTATTTTTAGTAGTAGTAGTAGTAGTAGTTTACGAGATATAACCATTTGCAGGCATGAGGTGTTTTGCTTAAATGCATTGGACTGATTGGAATGTCAAGTCTTCCTTTAAAATGTAGCTGTACCTATTTTATATTTTCAAATGTTTGAAATTATTTTCCATATTCTGAATTTTCATGATAGAAAAATATAAGAACAGCTGCAGTTATTGGAAAGAGATGGTGGTAGAATCAAGAATAATTTAGAACAACAAAAAAGAATAATTTAGGCACTTTATTTCCTCTCTTAGTTGCTGTTTTTGTGAAAACAGATATACTCTAAGACCTAAATATTTATGAAGTGCTTTTGACAGGAAAAATAAAGAAATGCTAAACTCTCTCATAGAAAAGTTTATTATTTTATTTTGTTTAAATTTACTGCCCTCTTCTTTAAAAGAAGAGAAGATGAATCCCTTGTCTGCTCTTTATATTTTGAAAAGTTCAAGTACCTTCTATTAAATTCCTTTTAGAATAAAGCTCCTATTTGTGGCAAATGGCTTGTCCCTATTTTCTGCTTATTGGACATTGACAATTGCTCTAGAATAATTCTGTCTTGCAGTTATCTTTGCCTCTTTTCTTCAAACTGGGAAGTGTTATTCTTAGAACCCAATACAGGTACATTGTAAACTAACCAAATAGCATCAATACCAAAATAAAATTTGCACAGATTTGTAAGGTTTTGTTTAAGTTGCCCCATAACAGTTTACCTATTTATTTCATATGCATCCATTCATTCTTAAAAAAAACAGTTTATTGATTTTAGAGCGAGAGGAGGGGAGAGGGAGCAAGAAACATCAGTGTGATAGCCTAACATCGATCGGCTACCTCCTGCATGTTCCCTGCTGGGGACTGAGGCAGTGACCCCAGTTTGTGCCCTGACTGGGAATTTCACCAGTGACCTTTCAGTGCACGGGAAGACACCCAACCAACTGAGCCACACTAGCCAGGGCCATTTCACAGCTTTCTGTTTAAAAATATTTAAAAATATTCTCCATTGGCTAATTTCTCTCTAACACACCTACTTACAAGTTTAGCCAATACATTTTTTCAGATGTCTTTTCTATTTTTCTCTTTCTAGATTTAGTGGCTGTTTTGTGTCCAAAAGGCCCACTTCGTATGCTGGTTGAAACAGCTCAGGAAAGAAATGAAACTCTCTTTCCGGCTCTCATTTACTCCTGTAAGTATGTTGGAATGGTAGTTTATAGGAACTGAAACACATACGAATAGGTCATTATCATGGTACTTTTTGTCTCATCTTAAATGCAGATCTCTGTTTCCTTGCAAATTATTATCCTCCTCCTGACATGGTAGAGAGAGAAGAAATAAAGTTTTTTATTGATATTAGAAAGAGAGAGAGAAACATTGATTGGCTGCCTCCTGCACTCACTCCAAGCAGGGAACAAACCCATAATCTGGACGTGTGCCCTGATTGGGAATTGAACTAGAGACTTTTTGGTGCATGGGACAGTGCTCAACCTACTGAGCCATACTGGCCAGGGCAAGATAGAAGAAATATTTAGAAATTGGGGAGCCAGTATTCTCACTTAAAATCTTACTAGTCAAGTGTTATTGAGTACTTGTTATAGACATATCTTACAGATTTTATGAAAGAATTATACTGTTCCTTAGAATGTGTTTGCCTTTTTTTGTTTTAGAGTCATCCTTTTCCTAATAATTCAGTAAGTTTTTATTGGGCATTGACCATCTTTTCCCACAGAGCATTGTGGGGGACAAAAAGATGATTAAGATACTTTGCCTTCCTTTAGAGCTCATTTGCTTACAATTTAGAGATCAGGTAAGAAAATAGACAAATAAGCGGCATCCAAGGAAGGATGTGATCAGAGTGAGAAGAGGCACAAAGTGGAGAGTTCAAAAGGGAGGAGGTCTGGCCGGGGACACAGGGAAGGCTTCCCGGAAGAGACAGCATTTGGATTGAATCTGTAAGGATATGGTAGGATTGCAGCAAGCACAGAGGGAAGTCAGTTCCGTGAGTGGGCTTGTCACAAAGAATGGCTTGGAGGTATACGTGTGGGGCCTCTTTATCAAACTTACAGTGTTTAATTTGACTAGAACATGAGGTACAAAGTGGGGAGAATACTAGGGAGAGTTCAGAGAAGCAGATCACAGCAAGATCCGCTGTAGATGTGAGTGGCTGGTTTAGCTCTCCGTGCTTCTCATGAGCAGTGGAGAACCATAGAAGGTTCTTGAGCTGAAGAATAAAGAAAAATGTGTGATAAAAACCAGATGTGACCCATAAGCCTGAAATCTTTACTGTTTGGCCCTTTATTGGAAAAGTCGGTAGACCCCTGATTTCTGTAGTAATATTAAATGTTAAGAGAGTTTGTAGCAATATTTTCTCATTTGCATAAAGAAAGAAAATCAAATAAACACCTTCTGCTGTGTTTCCAAGAAGGCTACAGAAATCCATAAGCCTGGGACACATGGTGGCCGCCTGCTCCTCTTATTCGGGTTTGGGTTTAGTTGAACAGTGCATTGCCTGCCTGCTGATGTTGACTTTGATCAGTTAGTTGGGTTATTGGGGAATGTAACTTATTTAACTTCAAAATAACAAAGTCATGAATAAATACTACACCTATTATGGAATTTTCAGCCTCTTTTGTGTGTGTGTGTGTGTGTGTGTGTGTGTGTGTGTGTGTGTGTTTGTGTGTTTGTTTTTCATAAGTTACTCAGAAAGCCTAAGAGTATTAGGAACATGAATATAATGATAAAATTTATAACAAAAAGCCAGAGAGACATAGACGCCAAGTGTCTTGTTTAAAATTGCTTACTATGACCAGGTTAGGCATTTGGTTCCTGGTGTAGCCCTGTATGGTACATGTTTATAAGAATTTTTATATTATTGTTGGTGTATTTTCAGGATGACTTCCCAAAAGTAGTATTCCTTGGTCTAAGGGTTAATGTATATGTAGTTTTGTTATATGTTACCATATTCCCCTCCAGTAGGGTCCATACCAGCAGTGGGCAAACTACGGCCCGGGGGCCAAATCGGGCCCGTTCGGCTGTTCTATCCGGCCTGCGGAACCGAAAGAGCGGAGGGTTCTCTTGCTCTCCCCTCCGCTCCTTCACCAGCAGTCCAAGATGAGAGTGCCAGCATGGTCAGGTTGCTTTTGTTCCGGCCCTCAGGTCCAGTTTAAGAACCCATTGTGGCCCTCGAGTCAAAAAGTTTGCCCACCCCGATCTATACTATTTTTAGTTTCATGAAATATATGAGAAACACCATTTTAAAGTATTGATATTATCTCTTCACTAAAATGTGACAGAGATATGTATGTATATATCTATGTATCTATTTTTTTCTTTTTTAATATATTTTATTGATTTTTCACAGAGAGGAAGGTAGAGGGACAGAGAGTTAGAAACATCGATGAGAGACGCTCTATCCACTGAGCCAAACCGGTTTCGACTATTTTTTTCTTATTTTCCATATGTAACATAGGCTAGCATTATTGAGAATCCCAGAAACGGCACACGATATGAAGGAAACTTACTCCATGCACTTTTAGGATTTTAATAAGCATATAATACTCTTGTGAACCCTATTTTGTCCTCTAATTTAGTTCCAAGAACTAATTTTTATCCGTGAATTCACACTATTTTAGGAAATTCAACTAGTCCAGCTACTGGTGCAGTGGGACCTCGCTGGCCTGAAGAGTTTAAAATACATCTAGTTCTGTTTTTTAAGCATGCTTTAGGGGACATTAAGAAGATTGGTAGAAAGAGGTTAATGGGAGAAAAGGATGACCTATGTAATACTTTCAACAATAAAGGTTGAAAGAAAAAGAAAAGAAGCTTGGTGATTTGTGTGGAGAACTGATGGCCTGCTGTCTATTCGAGCACTTCCCTTCTGTGTTTCCAGCGCTTACCTGGACTTCTGTCTTTCTTAACAGCAACCATGGTGTGGTTGGTGAATATGGCAAAAGGTGACCCGGAAGCCCAAAGGAAGGTGTCCAAAAACTCCAATTATAATGAACAAAGTAGGTACATTTTACTTGGTAATTTCCTGGGGTTTCGGGTCATTGTCATCTTACAGGCTAACAATTAGTTATAAGATGGTGATTGTAACCTTTTTCTTCGGTTATAGATTCCTATGAGAATCTCCTGAAAGCTGTGGTAATACCCGGTAAAAACAGATAAATATTAAGGAGTTCAGAAAGTCCAAACCCAATAGTAAAGCCAAGGCACCCTCGGTTAAGATTTTCTGCCGTTGGGTACCGTTAATGCCAGGGTGAAAGTTTCAAGTGGAGGCTGATTTTAAAAGAACAGGTAGCCTTTCTCTCCAAACCTGTAGAGAATGAGAATCTCTTGTTTGCCATGGCCAGACCAACTTAAAAGCGATTTTATTTTAGATGTGATGATGATTATACTGAGAAGATAAAATATTCTGGGTGGACATGACTTTCTGAAGGAGGCTAATGACGACCTAGGAGGGGGATGAAGAGGCCCACGTATGGAAACTGCTGAGGAGATTAAGGAGAACACAAGTTAGGAGTTATTGGAAAGAGTTGAATAAAAAAAACAATAACAATAGTCAAGAAGAAAGGAAACTTTTTTTTAAAGAAAAGGAAAGGGCTGCTAGCCTTATGAGGAAGCTGAAAAACAGAAGCGGGATAAAAGTTGGTGAGAGAAGTGGAAAGGGCCTTTACCGAGTTGCTGTTTGTCAGGAAAGAAAGGGGTTAGGTTATTTATTTTTAAATATATATATTTTATTAATTTTTTTTACAGAGAGGGATAGAGAATTAGAAACATCAATCAGAATCATCAATCAGCTGCCTCTTGCACACCCCACACTGGGGATGTGCCCACAACCAAGGTACATGCCCTTGACCGGAATTGAACCCAGGACCTTTCAGTCTGCAGACCGATGCTCTACCACTGAGCCAAACCAGCTTCAGCACATACTTTTTAAAAATATATATTTTATTCATATTTTTACAGAGAGAAAGGGAGAGAGATATAGAGCTAGAGACATCAATGAGAGAGAAACATCTACCAGCTGCCTCTTGCACGCCCCCCACTGGGGATGTGCCCGCAGCCAATGTACATGCCCTCGACAGGAATCGAACCCGGGACCTTTCAGTCTGCAGACCGACGCTCCACCACTGAGCCAAACCCGTATCAGCAAGACATACTTTTTTTTTAATAGGGAAAGAGATGTAAATATTAAATCTAAGGCTTGATTTTCTCCAAATAATGGTTGTTTGCTTTCTAAGTTGTTTAAGGTAAATGTAATAAGGTGTCTTATGATTTAATTTTCCCCAGAAAAAAATAAATGCCCTAATTCATAATATTTAGGTAATAGTCTCTTATTTTTTACATCATGAGACATCATTATGATCTTATCTAGTTGTTATTGAAATGAGAACTATCTTTATTTGCCTTAAAAAATATTTTACAGCTGGGTAGTTAGCCTTGGTAGTTTTATTGTCCTCTTCAGTCAGTTCAGTCTGACTCAGAAGACCCCTGCAGTGTGGTTGGGGCAGAGCTCAGTTTCTCTAGCCCAGACAAGCTATTACAGTCTCTGTAAGCTACTTGGCTGATCAAACTGTGGAGACACTGATTTCAACTTTTTGTTCTATTCTTAAACTATGTAGTTATATGCAATGTATTAAAACAAAGCATAAAGATGAAGGCATTTAAACATGCTACAAATGACTCTGACTTGCAAACTAGGGAGGCCTCATGTGTTTGACCTTAAAGGCCAGGGAAAGAAGGTAAAGGCAGTTAGACTTAACCACTGCCAATTACTTACAGGTTATGTCAAACTTCCTTTCATTTCCCAGAACTGCTCCTAGAGTCTGGTGTCATCATTACCATGTACTGCTAGCTAATGATATAAACAAGAACATACGTGTAATCAGAGGCAGGCAAGTCTCCAGGGGGGGTCCTTCAAATGGTTAAAAAAAAAAAAAGACTCGGAAAGTAGCAAGACTGTACCAACATGTCAGCACTGAAGGATGAAAACAGATGATTTCCATTTTAGCATCTCAAAAACACAAATCTAGAGCTTATATACAGATTATCCAAGGCCACAAGACAGTATTACTGGTTCTACAGGGAACTGGGAGCTGTAGATCATAGATGTGTGTACATTTATTTCCCCCATTTAGCAGCACAGCGACTGCTTTACAAAGCTGTTCCAGAATTCTGCTGCTGCCTTAGGAAAACAACAGGCATCCTCCATTCAACCTCATTTATCACTTAAATCCCTTCAGCAGGTCACACCAGCACAGCAGAACTCCAGCTTTCTCATGAGCATCGCACATGTTACATTTCCCTACATATACATATGCACAGCTACATTAAAAACATTTCATACACAATTGTACATTACATGAAGTAGAACCTTAAAGAGTATAGAGAAAATGCATGCAGAGAGAGCCCATTTGAAGTATAAAACCCATGGGATATGTCATTTTGTTTATATTTCCTGTAGGATGGTAACATTCCCGATCCAGAGGCAAAATATAGTTTCCAAAGTTTTGGATACTGCCCATTGCATTACATTTAAATTAAAATGCTCCCTATGTATATAGACAGTAAAAGAAAAACAAAAAACAAAAAACACACATTCCATTTTTTAACATATCAAAAATGTTTGTAAGGCAACATTGAAATGATTATACCACAGTCCCCAACACAACATCAAGCTCTAACAGGAAGTGCGGAGGGCAGGAAGGTCCCGCCCGGTGGGTGGTTTAGGTGCTCTTCTTCTCATCACCCAGTAAGTTCACGGCAGCTTTCTGGGCTGCTTTTGCAAAGGCATCTGCAGTCTCTGGCTTTGTCCTTCAAGTCGCTCACCACATTGTCTGCCTGGGCCTCGTGCTTTAGGAAGATAGGACGGACGGACCATGCGCCTCTAGAGCAGTTCTGTCCGTGGGAAGGGCTCGGGGCCGTGCCCCACAACAGGAAGCCGCACTTTAGCATGTAGTAGAAGGGGAACCACGACAGGAAGAGGTCAGAGAAGAATTCGGCGATGCCGAACACACCATACACTACCCAGTAGGTCAGCCACTGGGTGTCATCTTCTTTGTTGGGACTCTCTGTGGCTTTAATTGAGACATATGCTGGGTGGCCAAATCCTGTCAGGTTGCAGAGGAGAGAGGCTCCATCAGGACAACAGCCCCATGACACCGAGCGCGATGTAGCTCCAGTTCACGCCGGTCTTGGCCTCGAGCTTGGCCAGGAGGTCGGTCATGTAGTTCTTCTCATGCAGGAACCGGTTGAACCTGTGCCTTATGGCCACGGACATGGCGGGGACTGTGGTGCGGCCACCGGGCCGCTCCTGGTGCGGTTACTGCGGCGTGGGCGGCGGTGCGCACAGAGGGCGTGGGGGGGGGGGGTGTTGTTAGGTTTTTTAGAGCCAAGAGCCAAGAAAACTGCTGCTTTAGCTTTTGGGTAACTGAGGACACTTTCAACTGGGAATTCCTATTTGGGACCCAAAGATTCCAGGTTTATTCTGCAGTCAGCAAAGCGGCAGAACAAGGTGACACTGCACCCGCAGGAGACCAGGTAGAGAAGTAGGGAATGTATTGGAAATAATTGCTACAAGTCTGGTTATTATGTCAACCTGTGTTAAGCTAAAGCAAATTAAAAGATGGATTGTTTATGAGTATGTATGTTTATGTGTCAGTATTGAGTGTGTATTTGGCATATCAAGATTTAAAAAAATATATATTTTATTGCCGAAACCGGTTTGGCTCAGTGGTAGAGAGTCGGTCTGCGGACTGAAAGGTCCCGGGTTCGATTCTGGTCAAGGGCATGTACCTTGGTTGCGGGTGCATCCCCGGTAGGGGGTGTGCAAGAGGCAGCTGGTCGATGTTTCCCTCTCATCGACATTTCTAGCTCTCTATCTCTCTCCCTTCCTCACTGTAAAAAAAAAAATATATATATATATATAGTTGATTTTTTCTTTTTTTAAAATTTATTAAGGTATTATATGTGTACATAGCTTTCCATTGCCCCCCCTCCCATTCATGCCCTCCCTCCCCAGAGTTTTGTGTCCATTGGTTGCACTTATATGCTATTTTATTGATTTTTTTATAGAGAGGAAGAGAGAGGGATAGAGAGTTAGAAACATCAATCAGAGAGAATCATTGATCAGCTTCCTCTTGCACACCCCATACTGGGGATGTACCCGCAACCAAGGTACATGCCCTTGACCGGAATCGAATCTGGGACCCTTCAGTCCAAAGGCTGACGCTCTATTCACTGAACCAAACTGGTTTCGGCAAGATTTTATTCTTTTGATAAATATTGATTGTGTGCCTGATATTTTGCTAGGTACTGGGGATAGGGCACTGAACAAGATACCCGGTTCTGTGGAGCTTGTAGTCTATTTAGGGAGACACAAACATTCAACAGATTGTTCATACAGTTGTTGATAAGTCCTATAAAGGAGAAGTCCAAGTTGCTATGGAAGTTTACAGTAGAAGAATTTCATTTATTTTGGAAAGTCAAGGAAGGCTTCCCTGAGGAAGTGATAGCCAATGAAGAATGGAAGCATTTTCCAGAAGAAGAAACGACCTGGGCAGGGGGTTTGAAGTGAGGAGGAGCTGGATAAGCCACAGTCCTCAGGGGGGTGCTGCTGGCTTTCAGGGTGGGGTAGTTCTTGGAGTCATGTGGGCTTCTCCACTGCAGGGTATCTCACATTCCTGGCCCTCACCACTAACTGCTAATCGTGACTTCCCGGTATTACAACTCAAAACTCCTCCTAGGCAGTTAGTTCCAAATGCCCCCTGGGAAACACTAGAGGAACTAGACACCAGATGAGAGCAAACGGGCACAGGCCTCCAGGAGGGATGTCTGTATAAGGAAAGACCAGATCAGAACTGGGAGGTTACCTGGCTATGAACTCTGCTAAGAGTTTGAGGATGAATTAGTTGTAATACATAGAAAATTAGTTAAGGAAAAAAAATTAGGCGGTTTGTCATACAGAAGAAGTCATACAGAAGAAGCAAATGTAATTAGAGTATATTCTGGTTGTAGCCAAGTATTTTAGTTGTGAATACTTTTTGCATTGTGATAGTATAAAAATTGAACTTAACATAAAATGATGACATATTGAGAATAAGGGGAGAGGTAAATTTACATGTGGGCATGAGTATGAAAGCTATGCTTCATTTCCCTGTAGGAAGTGATTACGCTTTAACCTAAAATGAAAACATCAAGATATAACACTATGAACATGCTATTTGTAATTAATTATGAATGCTAACACCAAAGGAAACAGCTGAGGAGTTTGAAAATAGGAGTGAGAATAGGAGGAGGGAAGGGACAGAGCAGGGACTGCTGTTTTTATTTTTATTTTTATTTGTAAACCTTCTGCTTCTGTGACTTCACAAACCCCAAACCAGGCAAGATTCCATTTTGTTGTGACTGATTAAGAAAAAGAATACAAAATTGTGAGGACTCCACCCAGAAAAAATGTATGCAAGGGAGAGGCCTGAAGTGAACAGGCTTAATTTATTCATGGTACATCTACCTCTGCTAAGAACATGTGTCATTTTTATAAACAAAGAAAAAAGAAAAAATATTTTCAACGCCACATAATGTATTATAATTATTTTTGTTGTGTGGAAGGTTCTCAAAACTCATGTTATGCTGACAGTTTTCAGACAGACAGTCATGACAAAATGACTAGCCCATAAAAAATGTGTTCCCTGCCCACCCCACCCTACTGTATAACTTGGGCACTAAAGCCAGAGCTGAGTTTTCAGAAAGGAGTGGTTAGAAAGCTTTCAGCTGCAAACATCAGAAAAAACAACTTGTTTGCTTTAAACAAGAAGAAATGTGTTCTCTCACATGACCAGAGTCCCAAGATGTGGACATTTTAGGGTTAGTTAATTTTGTGGCTCGTCAGTGTTATCAAGGGCCCAGGTTCTTTCCGTCTTCCTGCTGTGCCATCCTTAAGTATAGGCTTGATCCTTAGCACACTGCTCCTCATGGTCGCAAGATAACAAGTACAGTTCCAGGCATCATGTCCAGATAAGACAACATCTAGGGGGTAGTTAGTAAAGAGTGAAAAATTTCCCCCAAATTTGTAGCAGGCTTTGCTTCATCACACACTGACTAGTACCAAACCCGCAGCCTCAGAGCTTTCATTGGGAAGAGGAATGATGGACTTGGATCGATCAGGATTTACACCTGAGTCATGTGAGCGAGAGGTAGAAATCCAAACACATGAGGACTGCCCTTGGGAATAAGGGGAGAAATGGCTAATTGGTAAGCAACCAACAGGCTCTGCTACAGCCCATGTTTTGTGGTTAAAGAGCCAGCTAACCAATTATAATGACAACCAAGTAGTTACTGTTTCCATGTAACTTTCTAAAAGGTATTAAGAAAATGTTCTGAATATTACAGTTGTGATTTCTTTTTCTTGAAGACACAGGGAGTGAGCCACAGAACTCTGTGGCAGAGAGTGATGATGGTGGCTTCAACGAAGAGTGGGAAGCCCAGCGGGACAGTCGCCTGGGACCTCATCACTCTACAGCTGAGTCACGAAGTGCTGTACAGGAAATTGCCAGCAGCATCGTAGCCAGTGAGGACCCAGAGGAAAGTATGTGCATTTCTCTAATTGAAAGTCATGGATTCCTGTAGGTGCTGCAGCATCGAACCCTCCCAAAAGAAAATTAACCCAGAGCACTAGTCTACTTCTACAGCACAGCTTTTAGTGGGAAATAACAATAGGTGGTGCCTTTCTTCATATATATATATATATACACTAGAGGCCTGGTGCACGAAATTTGTGCAGTGGGAGGAGTGTCCCTCAGTCTGACCTGCACCCTCTCCAATCTGGGAGCCCTCAAGGGATGTCCTACTGATGGCTTAGGCCTTCTCCCTGTGGTTCTCTGCTCTCTGCAGGGCACCGTCAACAGTCGGCCCTCTGTGTGCAACGTGCATGCCTCCAGAGCTCTGCCTTTCGTCACACCCCTGAGCTTTCGCCTTACAGCCTAGAATCCCTCTGTATGAGCCTGGGTCCCAAGGGTCTCGCCCAGAACTGGGGTTCAGTGCAGTCAGAACTAGGGTTCAGCACAGTCCGGAGCTTTTATCTCCTTCCCGCTAGGGAACGCCAGTCAGGCACTCAGCCGCCCCTCCTCTCCAGCTCAGTCCTCTCCCCATGTACGCACCGTGTCTCCATACCTTAGGCTTTTACAGCTCCTCTGATTTTCCTTCTGGTTTTCTCTTCTAGTTGTAGTATTTCCAGTCAGTCGACTTTCCTGTAGTTCTGGATAATTCCATTTTGTATTTTAGTTGTAATTTTTTGAAATTACAACTGAGGCTGCAGTTTGGCGTTTACCTATGCCGCCATCTTGGTTTCTCTCAAGGTCAAAGATTTCTTTATTTTTCCAGTAAGATTTCATGGCTGCAGTATTCTTGTGTACAAATATTTTATTAATATTTTTTACATTTTTGCTGTACAGAGACCAGTAAATGGGTTTGAATGTTTCAGTCTTTTACATTGTTATTCCCTTTGTTGGCAAGTTCCTTCTAACTTCAGATTAATATTTTCTTTGGGACCAATATAAACTAATATTTCATCATCTTAGCATCTACTACCACACAACCACTCTGATTACATTAGTGTTTTAAACAAGACTTATGGTTACTTATAACCATAAGGTCTCAGTTTATACTAGAAATTATTTCTAAAAAGATATATGTCGCCGAAACCGGTTTGGCTCAGTGGATAGAGTGTCGGTCTGCAGACTGAAAGGTCCCGGGTTCGATTCCGGTCAAGGGCATGTACATTGGTTGTGGGCACATCCCAGTAGGGGGGTGTGCAAGAGGCAGCTGGTCGATGTTTCTCTCTCATTGATGTTTCTAGCTCTCTTTCTCTCTCTTCCTTCCTTTCTGTAAAATATCAATAAAATATATATATATATATTTAAAAAAAAAAAAAAAAAAGATATATGTCTTCCAGGACAACCTTTTAAAAAATCAACATTTAGCCCTAACTGGTTCGGCTCAGTGGAAAGAGCATCGGCCTGGGGCCTGAAGGGTCCCAGGTTCAATTCTGATCAAGGGCATGTGCCTTGGCTGCAGGCACATCCCCAGTGGGGGGGTGTGCAGGAGGCAGCTGATCAATGTTTCTAACTGTATCCTTTTCCCTTCCTCTCTGTAAAATAATCAATAAAATATATTTAAAAATAAAATAAAAGTCAACATTTAATCAGAAAATTTAAACAGAGCCTTTAATTAGAAATGTAAAACATTTTTATTCAGTGTGAAGGTAGTTGATCTTCTAGTGAATTTCAAAAGTATTCTTCCTCCAAACATCATTTGGCCAGCAGGCTCATCCTCAGTGCACTGCTGACCAGAGCAGTGAAAGGAGCTGGTGTTTCCAGGAGTGGGGAGTTGACTCATGGAGGTTCTTTGTCTATTTACCTCAAGGAAGAAGAAAGAAGGATTTTGCTATTTTTTTTCAAGTGGAGGAAGAGATTTTAGTACTATAAAAGGCAGGTTTTTTTTGTTTTTTTAAAATATATTTTATTGATATTTCACAGAGAGGAAGGGAGAGAGATAGAGAGCTAGAAACGTCAATGAGAGAGAAACATTGACCAGCCGCCTCTTGCACAACCCCCACTGGGGATGTGCCCGCAACCAATGTACATGCCCTTGACCGGAATCGAACCTGTGACCTTTCAGTCCGCAGACCAACATTCCACCACTGAGCCAAACCAGCCTCGGCTAAAAGGCAGTTTTTAATATGTTTATATTTATTTAAAAGATAATAGGAAATAGTCATTATTATGCTATTATACGTAAGCTAGACACATATTATGCTGCTAGAGGTCATATAGTGAAATCTTATAATTAAAGTGAACAGTCAACATCATTTGTCTTTACTATGCCTTGTGTTTGGTAGACCATCAGATGCCCCTTTTAATTTTAAAAGAATACCATAATTACTTAAAATTATTTTTTAGAGTTGGCAATAACAAAACAAAAAACAACAGAAGGCATAGACTTCTGTTACCACTATTAGCAAATAGTAGGAAAATGCTAGCAGCCAATGTTAGCATACTTGACAATAGCATACAATTAATTCATTGTGTCTAATTTAAGCAGTTTCCAGGGCTGTAATTTTAGTTGTTTAGCCATGGCATATTTTGATTGAATAAATAAAAGTGAGCTGTTTAAAGAAAACAAATTCCCAGCAACTGATTTTTCTTAGGTTTTATATACTGATTCAGTTTCTTCTGGTTATACGGTAGGTCACACAACTTTAATGCATGAATTGTTATAGTAAGTGAATTATATCTGAATATAGCTTTAAAAAAATAATGTATTGAATGAAGCTTAAAATTATGGCCTCACATTTTTTTCATTTTTAAAAGAGATATATGTAATACTTTAAATTAAAAAAAAATAACATTTTAAAAATTAAAAATAAAGTCTTGTGTAAATAACAGTAATACAAGCAGTCCTCAGGTTACATCAGAGATCGGTTCCTACAGCGCGACGCAATGGGATTTTCGCAGAAATTTGGAACCCACCTACATAAGCACCTACGTCACTCACCCAGAGCACATACACAGCGGTAATGAAGTGAAACAGTAAAAAAAAAACTTAAAAGAAAGAGAGCAATTCCTGACCTTTACTTGTGGTAAATAAATAATAAAGAACATAAAGCCATATGTACATACGTCGAAATAACAGAACTTTTTAAAAATAAATCAATGGGAGATGGCGACGTAAGTTGAGTCTGACATAGCCGAGGACTGCCTGTACTATGATAAACTCTATGGTACTACTTCACAGGATTCATTTTAATGAGGAGACAAATACAGTTATATTTTATTAGCAAAATTAAAATAGAGAAAGAGGCCAGCTGGCGTGGCTCAGTGGTTGAGCATCAACCTGTGCACTAGGTAGGAGGTCATGGTTCAATTCTTGGTCAGGGCACATGTCCGGGTTACAGCTCAATCCCTAGTGTGCAGGTGCAGGAGATAGCCGAGCAATGATTCTTTCTCATCATTCCTGTTTCTATCTCTCTCTCCCTCTCCCTTCCTCTCTGAAATCAGTAATAAAAATATATTTTAAAAAAATAAAATAGAGGAAAAAAAACAAGAAAATAATCATCAATTTTTTTCTTTAGCACTTAACTAACGGACAAATTACGGCGAAAATCGCGTTGGGTCGCGCTGTAGGAACGGATCTCCGACGTAACCTGAGGACTGCTTGTATTGCTGCTATTTACACAAGACTTTATTTTTTATTTAAAAAAGTTTTAAATTATTATTATTTTTTAATTTAAAGTATTACATATATCTTCTTTTTTTTAAATGAAAAAAATGTGAGGCCCTATTTTAAGCTTAATTCAATACATTATTTTTTTAAAGCTATATTCAGATATAATTCACTTACTGTAACAATTCATGCATTTAAAGTTGTGGCTTTAGAATATTCACAGAAGTGTATAGCTTCACCACAGTTAATTTTAGAATGTTTTCATTATCTCAAAAAGAAACCCACACTTCTTAGGCGCCACCTCTCCACCCCCCCATTTATTTATTTATTTATTTATTTTATTTAAAAACATATATTTCATTGATTTTTTTACAGAGAAGAAGAGAGAGGGATAGAGAGTTAGAAACATCAATGAGAGAGAATCATGGATCAGCTGCCTCTCTCACACCCTCCACTGGAGATGTGCCCACAACCAAGGTACATGCCGTTGACCAGAATCGAACCAGGAAGCGTCTGTAGGCCGACGCTTTATCCACTGAGCCAAACCGGTTTCGGCTCCATCCCCCCATTTAAAGTATACAGTGCTTTGATTTTTATTGTATTCAGAGTTAGGCAATCATCACCACAAGTGAATTCTAGAACATTTTCATCACCTCAGAAAGAAACCTTTACCCATTCATTAACCTCCACACCTTTCAACACCAACCAGTGTATACTATCTTCATGTCTTTTCCTGTTCTGGATATTTAATAAAAATGTGGTCCTTTGCCCTAACCAGTTTGGCTCAGTGGATAGAGCGTCGGCCTGTGGACTGAAAGGTCCCAGGTTCGATTCATTCAAGGGCATGTACCTTGACTATGAGCACATCCCCAGTAAGGATTGTGCAGGAGGCAGCTAATGGATGTTTCTCTCTCATCCATGTTTCTAACTCTCTATCCCTCTCCCTTCCTCTCTATAAAAAAATCAATAAAATATATTTAAAAATAAACAATAAACATTATGCTAAGTGAAAGAAACCAGTACAAAGGGCCACATTTCAATATATTTTTTATTATATAATGTTCGTGGCAGCATTATTCATAATAGTCCGAAACTGAAAACAATCCAAATGCCTGTCACCTGGTAAATGGATAAACAAGCTTACAGGTAGTATATTCATACAGTGGGGAAGTACTCATCAGTAAAAAGGAACAAACTACAGACCTGAAGTAGCGTGGATAAACCTCAGAAACGTTAAGTGAAAGAAGCCAGTCACAAAAGACTTCAGAATGTCTGAGCCATTTCTATGAACTGTCTAGAAAAGGCAGACTTATAGAGAGAGCAGGCCTGTGGTTGCTTACGGCCTGGGTAGGAGTGGGGATTATCTACATGGGCACAAGGTATTTTATCAGGGTGCTGGACATGTGGGGAATTGTGAAAATGGTTACACGGTTCTAAATTTTTTACAGTGATTGAATTCTGCACTTACACTAATAGGTGAATTTTATGAAATGAATGGTACCTCAATAAAGCTGTTTTTAAAAGGGGGGGTGATACTTACCTCATAGGGGTCTTTGTGAGGATTTATTAGAACAAGTGCCATGTGTAAACCAGCAGTTCAAGAGATGACAATTACTTGTTAATATTTTTGATACTTAACAGCAGTATCTGGTTAAGATCCCAGAGTCGGCCACATAAAATCTGAAGCTCCTATTGTTAAAAAAAAAAAAAAAAAGAAAGAAAGAAAAGGAGGAAAACCCAGCTCAAGCCTAATTTTGTATGATACCATTTACTGACTTCTCATTCAGGGTGGAGTAGAGCAGTGGCATTTTTGAATTGTGAAATCATAGCGAAGAGTGACAAACTGTTTATATTTGTAATCTTTCCTTTTCAGGGGGAGTAAAGCTCGGATTGGGAGATTTCATTTTCTACAGTGTTCTGGTCGGCAAAGCTTCCGCCACAGCTAGTGGAGACTGGAACACGACCATAGCCTGTTTCGTAGCCATCTTAATTGTAAGTACACACTAATAAAAACATGCCAGGACACCTCATCTCGGCTCTGGTTCAGGCCCCATTTCAACCCCCGCTGGGCTGAGTGCTCCAGTCACCGGGGAGCTTTGTAAAAACAATTCGACCTCACCTGAGTAGTTTTCCACGGGCCACACATTAAAATCACCTGAGACCCTTTAAAACCGGGTATCCTCATTCTGAGATAAATCATTTATCTTAATTTTAAAGTTCCCCAGGAAGTTCTGTAAGTACTTCTGATTAGGAACCACTGCTCCAGGCAGCATAGGTATGTTGGAAGTTAGCTGTGTCTTTAAAGGGGTGAGCAGATCCTCACTTAATGCCTGCGTGTGGTGGTGGTTTTTGCATTTAATGCCGCAACCTGCAGGGTACAGAGTTCCTGGGCAGCAAGTATGAGGCCAGAAGAGGTACCACAGTGCATGATCTCCTATCGATCTTGCCCACCGAGCCACACCATGAATCCTGAAGCTTCCAGAATTGTGTTTTAAGTAAATAACTCAGAAGATATTTCTTACTGCCCCCCCCTTTTTTTTATTAAAGATGCTCTTTGTTTCATATGAGGGTGAAGTTACATGACAGCCTTTATATTGCATTTATTTTGTGATTTATAGTGCTAATCTACCCAGTTAGAATTTTCTTGTATTTTATTTCTCTTTTGATGTTAATTTTCTGGATGTGTTGCAGCTTTTAAGAAGAAAAGTATTTATTCTGGATAAACCTGAAATGATGCTTAGCCTCCAGAATTTATAGTTAGTGTCTCAATAAATAGAGTAAAAATGGACTATATTATAGGCCGGTTCTGTTTCCAAGAGAGCAGCAATATAATTTTCATAAACTTAAAAAAAAAAATCCTCACCCGAGGATATGTTTACCGATTTTAGAGAGACAGGGAGGGAGGGGAGAGAAAGAGGGACATTGATTGGTTGCCTTCCCCAAGGACCATGACCAGGGATCAAATCTGCAACCTAGGTATGTGCCCTGACCGGGAGTCGAACCCACAAGCAACCAAAGCACCTGGCCGGGGCACTTTTATAAACTTTCATCAGCATATTCTGTGTACCTCTTTGCCTCCCCCAACCCACAGCATAAAAAATGCTTTTCACTTCTGGGATTTTAGGCAGCCAAACTTAACTGAAAGTAGCCAACTCAATATTTTAGATAGAATTTTTGGCATTACTTAATTTTTTTCAAGAATAGTTTTACCTATTTTCAGGTTCTATTTCTTTCTTTTTTTAAAATATATATTTAATTGATTTTTTTTACAGAGAGGAAAGGAGAGGGATAGAGTTAGAAACATCCATGAGAGAGAAACATCGATTCAGCTGCCTCCTGCACACTCCATACTGGGGATGTGCCCACAAGCCAGGTACATGCCCTTGACTAGAATCGAACCTGGGACCCTTCAGTCCGCAGGCCGACGCTCTATCTACTGAGCCAAACCGGTTAGGGCTTCATGTTCTATTCCTTGCCTAGAATTAGGGGATGAAGAATCAATAATGTGTGCATCATGAATTCTGAGTTGCAGAGGAAAATAAAAGTTGTTTCCGGGTTTAATGGGAACATTTGTTCTAAAATTTAACCTCAGAGGATTGTATTCAGTTAACTAAATTAAACGGGAGACTTGTGATTGAGTTGTTTTGCACAGAATATTTTCATAATGATGTCTGGGTTTGTGTCTTGGCCCCTCTCCCCACAGGGTTTGTGCCTTACATTATTGCTCCTCGCCATTTTCAAGAAAGCATTGCCAGCTCTTCCCATCTCTATCACCTTTGGGCTTGTTTTCTACTTTGCCACAGATTATCTTGTGCAGCCCTTTATGGACCAGTTAGCATTCCATCAATTTTATATTTAGCAGATTTGTGATGAGACTTCCATGGATTTTTCTCCTTTGACTATAATAAACTCTGGGAAGGACAACGGTGATTGTCTTGTGTCTACATCTAACAAAGTCACAGTTCCCAGCTGGACTTTTTGCAGCTTCCTTCCACGTCTTCCTGACCACCTGCACTATTGGCCATTGGAAGGAGGTGTCTACAGAGAATGGTTTTGAACATCTGTCGTGGTGGTGGACGGAGTCCCTTGGAACAAACTACCAGATTTTAGGGACAAGGACAAAGAAAAGTGATGGGCCAAAAAGTTGCTGTGCTCCCACCAGCAGTTTCAGAGGTGGAATTACCAGCACTGCAGACTCTCAGGACTGCCATGATCACGATGCTAGGCGGAGTGGAATAAACCAAACAGGACTCATCATCGGAAACGCGTGTAAGCCTCATCAGTCTGTATTCAACTCTAAACCTTTTCAGGAGGTACTATGAGGAAGGCAGTACCAGCAGCAAAATGGGGAGGCGAGAAGGGGTTCAAACTTGCACTCTCAGAATTCTTTTGCTGCAAACTTAACATTTTTAAATAAGACTCTTTTTTCACCTGGAGTCACGTCAGATGTATGAGTTGATTTGGACGGTGTTTGTTCTCACGCACTGACACTCATTACCATCTGCGGTTGCCATTTCCTCCCAAGGCCAGTATGAATTTACGTGAGGTTGCTTTATCTTAAAAGTGTTAACCTCAGGTTCCAAGTTCAGTAATTTCTGGAAATAATGGAACTATAACAACGATTCTCTGTCACCCTTAGGTAATTTTGGTTTTGCCCCAAATCCCTAATTTTTAGACAGACCTGTAGGTTTGCTTGCCCTCGAGGCCTTCTTTGTTCCCCAACTCCCCCTCCTCTCCCCCCCCCCCATACACGTTCTTTCCTAAGACAGCTCTGCTGTGGAGGCAGACGATGCCGTTATCTAGGATTTTCCTTTGTGTGGTGCACAGAATGTGTTATGAATCAGTGCTATCAGCCTCACTGTCATAATTTCCTCAGCAGCAAATGCAATGTGTGCCCAAAGACAGTAGCATTAAAGACGAGTACGTGGCTGGTGAAGCACTTTCTGTCCGGGTTTTCTTTTTTTAGTACAACCGAGTGTCTCTGATAGTGTAGGTCAGAGTTCAGACCAATAGCCAGGAGCTGGTGGTTTATAAAGTCAGGAACCGGGTGAGTCTGTGCCAAGCTGGAGTTGGGGGAAAGCCGTTATTGCCCTTGGTGAGCTGGCGGAGGACCGAGGGTCAGGCGGAGAGCCAGGTGCCCACAGAAGAAAGGGGCCTCCGACAGCCAGTGGCACCCGATGAGCTCATGTCCCGTGGGCAGAGGCGGAGACCCAAGCTGCTCTTCCGGAGCCTGTCGGTGGGCGTTTCGTGGTTTCCCTTCTGCCTTGCCTTGCGGCTCAGTGTGCCTTTGTGTGAACTGGCCAGAGGGGTCAGGCCCAGGCCGTTCAGCTGGACATGCACATAAGCAGAGCCATCGCCCGTGGGCACACGGCACCTCTAAAGGAAACTTTGCCCGGGCACAACCCTTGTGTCACCGCCATTTAGTAACTAGTTTCCATTGGCGGGAGAAAGACCTGCATTTCCTCTTCCTGTCCCACAACCAGGCCTGGGGCTGGTTCCCCTCGAGGTGAGGGTGTTCGCTTCCTGTCATGGAATGTCTCTTAGAAACTGCCCTGAGGAGCAGCGTGCTGGTGCTACCCGAGTGCAAGTGAAAACTGGCTCGCGTTGGGTTGAGAACTGCGGGGAACAGGCTGTGCACAGAAAGCCAGGCTGAGTAGCAGGAACTCTCGCATCCATCTTTGTTTGTTTAGCCTCTTTTTCCCAAGATTCTCCTTTCTCCTCCTACACGTGGCAGTGTTGTGGGTACTCCAGAAAGACACGGCATGCAACCGCTACAGCAGAGCCCCGGAACCCCAGTCTGATTGGAACCTGCCTCGAAGGAGCCCTCTGTGGAGAAGTTCATCTGGGCGAGGGTTCTCCTCTCAGAAGAGGGCACGTGTGCGTGTGTTTAGATCCACCCTGTGTGTTCCTGTCCCGTGTGGAAAGATTGCACGAAATCTGTCACTTTCTACAAGGTGGAACCACGTCTCACCACAGAGAAAGCACATTGTATTCTTTAAATCACCAATCTCAGAGGCAGAACTTGGTTTTCAAATCTTTTTAGAATCAATGCAGTCATTTCTGAAATATCAAAATGCTAGTCTTCCACCGGGAAATACCAGTTGTCACTGAAGAGAACAGCAGCAAGCGCACTGAGCCGGGGGTGGCCCCGGGCCGGGCCACACAAACCAGAAAGCATGGCCAGCCGGGCCAGCCCATCAGTCAGAGGAAGGAGAGCAGTGGGAAGACGTGGCCGCTAGCGCCTGGGTCAGAATGAAGGCTTTGTAACCCAGCGTGGTGCTACAGACCAGCCTGTGGAAGTGCCGACCCCATCTGGAAGATTTTTAGTTTCTCCCAAGAGGAAGGGCTCACGTTCCTGTTTTTGATTCTTGGTAGGTTAGTGTGTGGTCTTAGGGTCTCAGCTCTCCATATAAATGACTAAATTTTTTGATAGCTTTCTGAGCAACTTAAAACATTCATAAGTGAGCAAATGACTGATTTCACTATGGAAGCAACAGTCGTCTTGTTCACAATCTGTAGAACGTGAGACGGAAGTTAAGCTGCCTCCAGGGCCAGGCGTCTGGAGGAAGCTCTGGCCCTGTGCCCAGTGCCCCGCCTCACCGTCCCGTTTGTGATCTGGCCCTGGAAGGAAAAGTTCACACACTACTCTGCTTCCCTGAAAATAAGACAGTGTCTTATATTGATTTTTGCTCCCAGAGATGCGCTAGGTCTTATTTTCAGGGGATGTATTCTGTTTCCATGACGTAGGTCTTATTTTCGGAGGAGGTCTTATTTTCGGGGAAACACGGTACTATGAAAAGATTTGTTCAACCTCTTCCATGGTGCTGGAATCTAAAGATGCAACACTGAGTAAGATCCGTCTTCAGGTGGTTGAGTGTCCTGTGAACCAGGAGGTCACGGTTCAGTTCGATCCCCTGTTGCAAGGTTCGATCCCCAGTAGGTGCTGTGCAAGAGGCATCCAGTCAATGATTCTCTTTCTCTGAAATCAATAAATATTTTTTTAAAAAACAAGATCTATCCTCAGAACGCAGCTGTAGTCTCTTGTTTTCTGGTATGTGCCATCTTTAATGCCTCTAAAGTATCAGGTACTGGTCATTAACGCCTTTCACGGTTACTGTTATTTGAGCACTTATATAATATTGATGTTATGAAGGTGACTTGATTTTCCCAGAAATGCACCCTTTCAGTAAAGTTCTTGTTTGTCTCCAAACTCGCTTTTGGATAGTCTGTAAATCATTCTCCTCACCTCCACGAGTGTCCTGAATGTTGAGTTTCGGAAGAGACTTGAAAACTGGGCATTTGGTTTTGCCCTGGGATGAAACAGTGTCATCATCGTAAGTGTGAGCCCAGAAGTGATCTTGTGATTTCTCCAGTGTTTAAAGTCCCCAAAACACAGAAGATGAGAGACTGTTGCAGCTTTCACAGCCCTCGTTGAAACTGCCAGGCTGCCAACGTGCTCGCATCCCCAGCCGTCTGAAGGCATCCAGTCCTCCCCTCCGCCAGGAAGCACCACCGATTTGTGTGTGAAAACCAGCCTGGAGCTAAAATGAACCCCTTCCTTGAACGCCAGAGCTTTCCCAGGGCCTCGGGCAGCTGCAACGCCGCCCCGAGGAAGCAGCTGGGTCCCCCAGGGCCCTGGAGTGCCGGGTTAGCCCTTGAGCCTGATCTGTGTAGCAGCGAGGGTTTGCCAGAAACCAATTTTCCTTTTAAAATAAGTAATTGTAACAGGGCCGCTTCAGGCTCGGCTGTCTGGAGGAGCGAATCCAGGCCTGTTCTGTTTCCTGTGTGATTGGCGGGGCTGGGATGCGGGTTCAGCGGGTCCTTTACTCCCAAGTGTTCACAGCCCGGCTTTTCCTCCTGCAGACACTGCTTTGTACGTCATTCCGACTGAATGCATCTTTTCAAAATGCCTTTCAAATTCTCGGTAAGAGAGATGGTTATTCTGATAGATGGCTGCAGGTTTTCCTGTGTTTGTCAAAGGAATAAAGGCTGCATGGACCCAGTTGTGCGAGTTTTCTTACGTGGGGGTAGTACAATGTGTAAGCGTGAGAGACGCTCAGCGATGATCAGGAAAGTTTGAAACGCGCAGGCACTGTCTCTGTCCTCGCGGAGCACAGAGGAGTGCGTGATAGCAGGCCGCACCTCTGAAGGGTGCAATGCTGAGCCTATGAGAAGTCTCAACATAATTATTCTTAATACTTAGTTTCTGAAAAGATATTTTTTAAAAAAAATAATGTTTAACTCAAATTCATGTAAAAACTGTCCAAACAAGAATTTGCAGGACATGTTTATGGTGACAGTATTATGCAATTACTTCATGTGCCAGAGGATTATCTTTCAAAAATCATAGAGTTGCTGAAACCGGTTTGTCTAATTGGATAGAGCATCAGCCTGTGGACTGAAGGGTCCCGGGTTCGATTCCGGTCAAGGGCATGTACCTTGGTTGCGAGCACATCCCCAGTAGGGGGTGTGCAAGAGCAGCTGGTCGATGTTTCTCTCTCATCGATGTTTCTAGCTCTCTATCCCTCTCCCTTTCTCTCTGTGAAAAATCAATAAAATATATTTTTTAAAAAGGAAAAAAAATACCAACATTCCTTTTGTTGGCCTGGTAGACCATAGATTGTTATCACTGTCCCCAAACTCCACCAAACTTCTTGTTTCTAAACAGGGCATAGCACACAACGTGGGGATTTACTGATCAGAATCAAGTTTGTGGCAGAAGAAAGCAAAGCCGACCTTTGCCTTCGGGAGGAGGGTGTAAGAGGTGATGTGTCCCTGGCAGCAGGGGCTAAGGGCGTCAAGAAACAGGAAAGGCGCCCACTTCCTTCGGGTCAGGCGGCATTGCTTTTATGAGTCTCGAAGGCAGGGTCCCTCGGGTCCCGCAGAGGCATGATGGCTTGTCCTCACCGCTGGGCGCGGTTTCTGGTTTCCGGGGCCTGGCTATGGTGCTCTCGGTGAGAGTAAAGGACACCCTGGAGCGGGGTTGAGGAGCAAGAGTGATGGGGCCAGGTTTTCTGCCTCACCATCCACAGTTTTGTGTAGCCCAACTATTTTCTCTGGGGCCGAGAGAGGATCTGGTTAAAGGTGAGATGACAACGAACTTGAGAATAAGCCACTCAATGTTCACTCGTTGAATTTTTTAAAACATTTTTTAATTGATTTCAGAGAGGAAGGGAGAGCGAGAGAAACATCAATGATGAGTGAAAACCATCGATTGGCTGCCTCCTGCACACCCTCTCCTGGGGATTGAGCCCTCAGTCTGGGCATGCGCCCTGACCAGGAATGGAACCTCGACCCCTGGTTCGAGGTCAGTGCTCAAACACAGCCACAGCGGCAGCGGCAGGCCTGCCCTGAGTCTGAATGGGAATGCTGGGTAAGAGACGGGACAAAGATAGAGTTTCTCCAGAAACAAAGTTTGAACCAAATTTGGGAAGAAGGGGAGAATCTGAATTGGCAAAAAGGCAAAGAACATACACTAACATCAGGAGGGAAGAAATACATGGGAGATACCCAAGGATCATTGGGGTTTGAGCTAAGATGGCTTATTCAGAGGAGAACTCGATTAGCAAGCCGAATCCGTTTCTGCGTGACCTGTAGAAACCATGGAGGTTGGTGACCGGACCTACCACAGGGACTGACCCTCTCTCCGGGCTGGCTTCTGTGCCTGGCATGCTGTGCCCTTGGAAGGGGAGAGCCTCAGGAACCAGGTCTGTGGGAGACCTAGTTCTTGGCAGAAGCCGTGACACGTGCTTGACCCCTCTGTTCATCTGTCGTTTTCTTTCTAAACTTGTTTTAATTATGTCGTAACTCAGGGTCAATTCCTCATGCGGAAGAGGGACGGATTCTGTTCCCCTTTGACCCATAGCATTCCTCGAGGTGGACCGCAGGGAAGATCTTGACTGGTTTGTTCTCTGGGGGAGCAGACCTAGTCAAGAGCCGCTCGCTGCGAAGGCACAGGTACAGGGGGATTTAGAAGTGGAAACATCTGGGAGCAGGCGAGCATACCGACTCGACCCTAAGTACCTGGCGTCCCGTTGCTCTGTGACGGCGTGCATCCCCTCCAGACACAGTGACGTCCACGCCTCTCCAGCACCTGCCAAGGAGCCGGAGAGGTGGGGGGGCTTTCTCCTGACGCGATCATGGGCTTTCCTGTTTCCTAATTGGATTATCCCATGTCTGCTACAAAACACAGCATTTAATTGCTCGGTGTGATGGCGGGGTTTTAACTTGCCTGGGCCAGGTAGATGTGAATGTGTGGTTTCCTCAGCTTTTCTGAGATGTTTGACATGACCTCTGCACCATCCCGCCTGAGACTCCTGACCCAGCCCCCCTGCATCCCCATCTCCACCCCGTTCAGGGCTCGGCTCTGGAGTAACCCAGGCAGAAGGCCACCCTGTTTGGAAGCATCATCAGGTTGAAGGCTGCAGCATCCCAGTGTGGGGCGGGGGGGGGGGGGGCTTTTCTTTCCTGGGTGACCAGCAGGGGCCTTGGGCACAGTCTGCAAACACTGAGGGGAGGCGCCTGCTCTCAGGGCAGGGCAGGGAGAGCCGGGCCAGGCGCTCAGGCCCCCGCAGTGGCATTCAGAAGCGAGTTCCCGGATGGGCAAGGGCCTTATGCCCTGTTGCGTCTCCACGGCGACACCAGCCTGCCAGGTGCCATCGATGGCACAGCCTGTCTGGCTCCGTGGTGACGTAGGAAATGCCCTGCCAGCCAGAGCACCTGCTGTGTGTCCCGGGCCGCGGCAGTGACCCCAAGACAGGGAGGGGCAGGAGCCGGGTCCTCCGCCCTGTGCACGTGGAGCAGGTCACCCTTCGGGGGACTCTTCACACGGGCAGGGCCTGGAATTCCCCATTCCCCTCGGGTGGGCGCTCCAGATAAACCCACGAGGTAAGTCACAGACTTGTTGCAAGTGGTTATGCAGCCTTTTGTCGTCAAAGACACGACTGACCAAGGCACTCCAAGCATTGGGTCATTGCGGAGTGAACGGGTTTTTGTTTCTAAGTCAAATGCACTGGCAGACGGTTTTGTGAGGGGTCAGGGGAGGCGAGTGATCTGACCCAGAGGGCCCCCATCCCGGCGGGAGTTCACCCCCGACCAGGTCTGGGGGCTGCCAGCCAGCCCCTGTGTCAGGCCCTGCGGCCATGTCCCTGGCAGGCGCCGCTCTGGTCCCCTCCCCACCAGCCCTGGCCGCTTGGGAGGCTCTGCCCGCCTCCCCCTGGCAGCACTCCATCCTGCCGGCGGGGCAGGCGGGGAGGAAGGCGAGGCCTGGTACCCCCCCTCTCCCTTTCCCCTTCCCCCCCACCGGGCCCCTGCTCCCGGGGTGGAAACAAGTCTGGCCCCATCTCCCCACTGGGAACGGGGCCAATCCAGCTGCTTCCCACAGCCCCTCCCTGACTCACCCAGCCTGTTTCTCTCCGCCCAGCCCCAGGATTCTGTCCCTGGTTCGGGGGAGTCCCCCCCACACACACACCCACCCACACACACACCTAACCCTGATGCTCCTCTCCATTGAGGTTTGGTGCCCCTTGTCTTTCTCAGAGCAAGGCAGCCTTGGCTGCAGACCCGCTCCCTGGCAGAGGGAATGTCTTACCCTGAGGCCTCTGAGCCACGTGAGGGAGCCCCGAGGACAGATCCCCAAAGGCCGAGGGGCGCACCCCCCGCAGGAGGCTGCCTTGCTCCCTGAGGTGAGGGGAGCCGGGAGGGAGCGGGGTGTGTGTATCACCGCCCCATCCCCAGCTCCGGGGGGGGGGGGGGGGGTTGCGCAATCAGTGGTGAACAAACGCAGTGAACAGTGGATCCTGGGTCCCCGGGAGGGGCTCTCCACGCAGGCCGGTCGGCAGCACGTGTGTGGGAACGTGCTCGGAAGAACACACACCAGCCGGCGTCGCCCTTGTGTGCAGGGCCGTGTGGAGAGTGAGGAGCCGAAGCCCATTGGCCCCACCTGCTTAAGAGGCCAGTGTTTATAAGTCGGTGGTCAGGGCTGAATCCAAACAGGATTCCTCCCCCAGAGCACATCTGTGACGTCCTGAGAAATGTGTGGGTTTGTCCTGGATCAATGCCCCCGTGCTAACATGAGAGGAACAGTGCAGTTGTTAATACTTCTACTTACCCCCATTTAACCAAGAAAAGCTCCCAAGGAACACACTTGCCCCATAAAACCAATGTCCATTGGACATTTACAATAATAAAAGTGTAATATGCTAATTAGACCAGACAGATGAACAACCTTTTGGACGTGCTTCTGGATGTCCTACTGGACGAAGCCTCTGCAGCAAGGGCTGAGGCAGAGGTGGTTAGGGGTGATCAGGCAGGCAGGTGAGCAGTTAGGGGCATCAGGCAGGCAGAGTGGTTAGGGATGATCAAGCAGGCAGGCAGGTGAGCGGTTAGGAGCCAGAGGTCCTAGATTGTGAGAGGGATGTCTGACTGCCAATTTAGGGGTCCTGGATTGCGGGAGGGTGAAAGCTGGGCTGAAGGATCCTCCCCCCCCCCCCCCGTGCACGAATTTCATGCACTGGGTCTCTAGTTTACTATGAATTTAGCCCAGAGACAGTGCTAAGCCCATCATAAGCATTGTCTTGGTCACCTTCACCCAACCTTTGAGTAGGGGCATGTTATCTTCATTTTACAGGCGAGAACACGGAAGCTTTGAGAAGATGAGTAACAGCCCCAGACTCACACACAGCAAGAACGTGGGAGAGGCTGGCCCAGCGGGGAGGTCTGAGGCCAGAGCCTCTGCTCCTGACCCCCAGAGGGGCTCTGGAGGCCCGATCCTGGATCACCTCCCCGGCCCTCCACTTCCTCCTTTGTAAAATGCAGAGTCTGGCCATGTTTCTCAAAATTTCTCACTAGTGGTCGGGGCAAAATTTCTCACTAGTGGTCGGGGCCCACCCGCCCGCTCTGGGTGGCAGTGGGCGGTGCTTTCTGTGCTCCTTGGACTCTGCCTGAGCTGACGCCAGGGCAGCCGGGCGAGGCGGGTGATGGGGATCTGGGTCACGGTGGCTCGGGGGCCCACGCCAGGGCTGGTGCCGGGTGAGCAGGGCGGCTGGGGAGGAGGGTCGGGGGGGGGGGGATTGTCACTAAAGCTGCTGCTAGGTTTTGGAAATTTTAATGTTAGTATTCTTTATTTTTATTTATTGGTGAGAGAGAGGGGGAGAAACATTGATTTGTTATTCCACTCATTCATGCATTACTTGATTCTTTTAAAAAATATTTTTTTTATTGATTTCAGAGAGGAAGGGAGAGGGAGAATCATTGATCAACTGCCTTCTTCATGCCCCCTACTGGGGATCGAGCCTGAGCCTGAAACCCGGGCATATGCCCTGACCCAGATCGAGCCATGAACTCCTGGTTCATAGGTTGATGCTCAGCCACTGGGCGTCATTGACTGATTTTCCTGGGTGCTCTGATCAGGGATCGAACCTGCAACGTTGGTGTATCGGGACTATGTTCTAACCAACTAAGCTGCCCAGCCAGCGCCTAGCCCAGTCTTTATTTGTATTTGCATGAATCCATTGTCTTCTTTTGAAAATGAAGGAACTGATATGAATGAAGGTTAAATTTGCCAGCGATGTCCCAGCCAGTGGGGAACAAAGCCAGGCCCCGGCCTGGGCTGGCTGGGAGCAGGCTTTGCGTTCCCCCACCCGCTGCCTCCCACAGGGCCACGTGCAGGGCCGACCTCCCGGGGACTCAGCAGGCCGCTGTGAGCGCATGGGCTGATGCTCTAACCAGAGCCGCCTGTGCTCCGTGGTTATGCTGTTAAATCTGCCCCGGCTGCAACCCCTTATGGGCAATTATGACATTCAAAAGGCTCTGAAGCCCTAGCCCAGTGCTCGGCAAACCGCGGCTCTTTGGCCTCTTGAGTGTTCTAATGCTACTTTTTCAAAATAGACTCGCCCAGGCCGAAAACTGACTTCTGCGCCTGGGCCACGAAGTTTCAATCGCACTGTACGTGCGCGCCCACACGTGGTGTTTTGTGGAAGAGCCACACTCAAGGGGCCAAAGAGCCGCATGTGGCTCGTGAGCCGTGGTTTGCGGACCACTCTCCTAGTCAGTGTGGTTCAGTGGATACATGGTGGCCCCTCACACAGAAGGGTTGTAGTTCGATCCCCAGCCCTGGGCCCTGGTTGGGGTAAATATGGAAGGCGACCAATTGATGTGTCTTTCTCACGTCACATCTCTCTCTCTCTCTCTCTCTTGTCCACCCCCCTGTCTCTCTCTTCCGCTCTCTCTCAAATCAATGGGGAAAATATCCTTGGATGAGGATTAAACAACAACAACAACAAAAGGTTTTGGGAACTGAAGGTTTCCATAGGTGTGTGAGAGCTGGCTTGTGTGAACTCTGCGAGGCTCTCAGGAGTCTTGCTTGACCCTTCGGAGGGGAAGGCTGTGTTCTCGGCCGAGCTGTGAGTGCGTGTATGTTGTGTTTTGTGTGTCATACTTTCTGGTTGGTTGCCTTCGGTCCCGGAACCTGCTGGAGGAGTTAACTGTCTGTACAGTTTAGAAACTTGTAAAAATCTGAAAAATCCTGCAATACATTTGGCCCCAAGAGCTTCTGATCAGGGAGTGGGAACTAGACATAGGTAATAGGGTACCAGTTATGCGAAAGCTGCCTCAATAAAGAGCTTACGCCTGGTTTTAAGTGGCATTATGTGAAGTCGGGGTCCCGGACCACAGGGGCCAACGAGACTGAAGTTGGAGAAACACGGCAGAGTGAGGTGAGTCCCCTTCACTTGAGTTGAGCTCTGGGAAGTCTGTTTCCGCATCTGACTTCCTGGGGACTCTCAGCGTCTGGACTGAGAATTCTCCAACTAGCGCAGAGGAGCTGAGACGTGCCCTGGGAGTGCAGTGGAGAGAGACCAGGAGGAAAGGATCCAAAAGCCTTGGTTGCTGGCCCCCGGGATCCCGATCCAGGACCCCGCCCTCCAGCTGCAGGGACAGCAGCAACAGAGCAGGGGTCACGGAGCCGGGGAGCAGGATCCCAGACAAGATCGGTGCGCTGAGCCCTGACGCCCCCCCCCTTCCAGCCGCCGGACACCAGGTTTGCTGTGGAGGCCAGGGCGCCCACCCTGGGCTGCGAGGGACCCTTCAGCCCGCTCTGCAGGCGGGTGCACACCCCACAGTGACCTGGGGGGGGAGGGCCTGGGTCCCCGGCCTCTCCCATTCAGGACGTGAAGGGGGAGGGAGGGTGGCTCGCTTCTCCCGGGGAGATTGTAGCCCAGATGCTCGCAGTGTGTGTGTGTGTGTGTGTGTGTGTGTGTGTATGCGTGCGCATGCACCCATGTGGAAGGAAGGGGATGAGAGCTCAGGCTGGAGCAGCTGGATGGGAGCCAACCAGGTCAGGTTTTCTGGAAAGCCCTACCTCTACCCCTTCGCTGCTGCTCTGGCTCTGGCTCCCGCCCCAGGCAGTGTCCTGCCCCAACCCGGCTTTCCCACGGGGCCTCGCCCTCCTCCTGGCGCCCTTTCCCAGGATCTGGATCGAAGGTGGGGCGGATGGGGTGCGTACATCCCAGGCCCGATGCCTCTGAGAAACATCCCAGGCATTCTGTTCTTTCTCTCCGGGCGGCCGAATGTCTGCAGGAAGGGTCCGGAGCTGCACCTCCCTCCGTCCCAGCGTTGAGGGCACAAGGCCCCTCCAGCGGCCGGCGGCTGGCCGCACACGCCCCCTCAGACACCCTGAGGTGCCCTCCTCCCACGGCGGTCCGGAGGTGTTTCAAGGCCCTGACTGGCTTAGGGCAGCTGAGGCAGGACAGGATCTGGGAGCACCACGTCCAGCTGCGGGCAGACTCTCCTCCCCACCCCGCCCGGGAGGACTGTCCGGGGAACTGTGTTGGAGGGAGAAGATGGAGTGGTAAACTGGAGGATCCTTAAGCGTGAGGCGTTGCTTTTTCCTTTGGATTGCTAGTGGGCTGTATCATAGGTTCTGTGACTTTAAAAAATGTTTTTATTGATTGTACAGGGAGAGGGACAGAGACATCCGTGAGAGGAAAACAGCCATCAGCTGCCTCCTGCCTGCCCCCTACAGGGGGATCAAGCCCACAACCAGGCCACATGCCCTGACGGGCAATCTAACCAGTGCCCTCTTGGTTCATGGGTCGGCACGCAATCACTGCGCCACCCAGGCCAGGTGGTCCTACGACTGTCATCGTGGAAACAGTGATATTCAGATGGAAAGAGTCATTTATTCTAAATTGACACGCAGTGGCATGCAACGCCCCACTGCAATGTCAACCCCACCCCCGGGCAGGACCGTCTGTGCTGGGGCCCCCAGCTTGGGAGAGCCGATGGTGACTCTCTTCCCGGCGCTCTGGCTACTGACATCACCGTTGTGGCTTGGAAACAGCCCGGGGGACTCACACCTTGGCAACTGACCAGTGCCACCAGCAGTAGCGGGGGACTGGTTTCTGAGCACACGCCACCCCTGGGCGGCCTTTCCCCAGGGAGCTTCTGGCACGCAGAAGGTGCTCAGATATATGCAGGGAACGAATAAACCAGTGAACAGACACCGCCAAAATAAAAATAAAAAATAATAATAAAGGAAGAAGAGAAGTAGATTTTCTAAATTCAATTCAACCAATACCGTGTGCAGTGCGCTGCAGGGAGGGCGTGGACAGTGTTTTGGGGGCGTCCGGGGAGCTGCCGGTTCTCCCCCCTCAGGGCCTGGCCGGCAGGGTCAGTCCTGCTCCCGCTGGATCGGACCCCGCAAGGACCAGGACCGTTCCGGGGGGGCAGGGCTCGGTGTCACCTCACGTGGTGGCTGCAGGAGGCTGGTGTCCAGCAGGACAGGTCGGAGCCAGGTCTGCTCCTGGGCCAGGAACTCTGCCCTCGGCAGGGGGCCCAGCCCACTTCCGTGTCTCTCTCCATCCTCCAGTCAGTCCCATGAGCTCCCAGGGTCCTTGCTCTGAGAAGCTTCTCTGTTTCAGTTAATGCCGGTCTTTCTCTGCGTGGTTTGCGGTCAAGAGCCCTGCGTCAGGTCAGGCCGGCTGTGCAGCGATCTATGGGGGGCAATGCCAGGGAGCATGAAGGGGAGGGAGCAGGGAGAGCCTTCAGGACACAGGCCGGGGTGTGGCTGCTGGAGGCTGCCGATCAGCCATGCCTCCCTCACCTTGCTCTCTTGAGGGATACCCTCAGGAGCGCCATCAACCTCTGGACCAGGATGCAGTGACGAAAAGAGACAGATGCCTGCCCTTGCAAAGGTCACAACTCAGAGGGAGAAAGAGTGACACATGTACCAGGTAGCAGCTCTCAAGTGCACAAGGGCGCGCATCGGGAACGGGAAGGCGTCTTGGAGGAGGCGCCAACTGGGAGCCCCGAGGCTCTTGGGTCTTTGCCCCCTCCCCCTTCTCTGCAGCTTTCCACCCAAACCCAACCTCACTCAGAGATCTGACCACTTCCTGGCCCTGGCCTGGACCTGCCATCTGCAGAGCAGCTGGTCAGGGCGTAGGGAATCCAGGACACAGGCGAGGGAGCATGGGATATAGAGCATGAGTGGTCGGCAAACTCATTAGTCCACAGAACCAAATACCAACAGTACAGCCATCGAAATTTCTTTTGAGAGCCACATTTTGTTAAACTTCTTCTGACGCCACTTCTTCAAAATAGACTCGCCCAGGCTGTGGTATCTTGTGGAAGAGCCACACTCAAGGGGCCAAAGAGCTGCATGTGGCTCGAGAGCCGCGGTTTGCTGACCACTGGTCCGATAGGGGAACTAACGTTTACTGAGCACTTAGTAGGAGCTTTACAGGGCCAGTGACTTTGCCACCCTCTGTGCGAAGCTCCAGGGAGCCAGGTGAGGCTTAAAGAGGTGGTGCATGACAAGGTCACACACAATGAGAAGCAGAGCAGGTTCCCAGGCCTGCCTGCCTCCCAGGGCTGTAATTCTGCCTCCCTCCTGCCGCTCCTCCTCCTCACCGGGCTGCCCCTACCTCCCAAGGGGAAGGGAGTCGGGTGCAGCTGGTGAGTGGCTCAGGGTCAGTGCAGAGGGGAAGTTACAGCGGGAGGGATGGTCTTACACTTTTTCTTGGGGTGTTCTTTCTACGCCACCTTTTCTTTGTGTGCGCGCACACCAATTACGTGCACCATTTTTTGGGTGCAGAGCAGTTATGTGCTAGGTTTGTGCTCCCATCCTCCTGACGTGGCAGGATCTGAGGTGTGAAGACAAGTCCTTGCTCAAGCCAGTAGCCCAGCTGGTGGGAGCAGGGCTGCCCAACACTGCGTGCGGGGGGTTCTGCTCCCCAAATTCTGGGTCTGCTTTTTGGCCGGGCTGGCCGAGGATTTCAGAAGGAGAGTTCACAGAGGAAAAGCAAGAACAGATGGGGAATCCGCCTGGCTGCCCGCCCGCCCGCCCCCCACGGCTTCCTCCCACTCGACAGGGACCTTTGACCCAGCTCAGAAAATCCCGGGCTGAGGGGGGCAGGGCGCGGGGCTGGGTGCGCGGAAGAAACTCTTTTCCTTTTCTAGAGAGGCTTTGGCTAATTCCACTCCCCTTTCTCTGCCAAGCTTTGTCTCTGCCTAAGAATCCACCCCAGTCCCCAGGGCCCCGGCCGCACAGCTGCCGCCCTCCTCTCCCCACTGGTAGGTAAGGAACGGGTCCGGTCCCAAATGCTGTTTAAGGAAAGCATTTCGCCTGGGCGTTCCTCCGGCCTAGAGACGTGACCTGCAGGAGCGGGGGGGTGGGGGGGGGAGGGGGGGGCTTAGGGGGTGAGCTCCCCAAGGGGACTTTTCTCTGCCCCAAAGGACGCCAGGGGGGAATGGCCAATGGCTGGGGCAGCCAGGGCGCAGAGGGCAGAAGAGGAGGTTAAGGAGACCCCCCGCTGCCCACTGTCCACTGCCCAGGGCCGGCACTGTCACCCTGCCCCCCCCCCCCCCCCCCCGTGGGTGATTTCCAGCCCCGATGGCAGGCAGAAAGCCTTGGCTGAGAAAGAGGACAACCAGGAAAGGAAATTACCTGTATCACACTTACTGCACCTCCCCTGATCCCAACCAGTGCCCGGGCACTGGTGACAGGGGTGCAAGCTTTACCCCAGGGACCTCCAGCTGGGTTGGGGAGACTCAGGTTCCGGCAGGGAGATGTGCCCCATGTCCGCACAGCGGACAGGGACTAAGCAGGGGACAGGACCCTGCCTGCTGTGGGGTGTGTGGTGTGTGTGTGGGGGGGGGGGGGAGGGGGTGGTCCTAGAGAAGATGACATTTGACCAGAGTCTTGAGGGATGAGTAGGAGTTTGCATGGTGGCGGGTTCCCAGGATGCATTCTGGGCCGGGAAAAGCCAGCTGGTTGGGGATTCGGCCGAGGCCAGAGCTCAGAATCCAGGAGAGAAGACAAGCGGGGCTGCGTGCACCGGGAGGGTGCAGGGCGGTGGCCCAGGGCTGGAGGGCGTGGGCCCAGAGGGGCCGGACTGGAGAGATGGCCGGTGCCGCGGAGTGAGGACCAGCCAGGCTTGGCTCAGACCCAAGGGCATCGCCGCCTCCGCGGCCTCTCCGCGGGGGGAGAGCTCTCACCCCGGGGTGGGGGCCGGTGTCAGCAGGGGGGGAGCTGGGGTGGTGAGGGGGGAGCTGGGGGAGCTGGGGGTGGTGGGGAGGAAACCAGCCAGCCCAGGGAGGGCAAGTCCGACCCCCGCGGGCGAGTGCGTTCCGCGGGGCCGGGCCGGGCCGGGCTGGGGTCCGGGGGGAGCGGCCGGAGACCGGGGGGAGGTCCTCGGCGTGCGGCTCGCCCCGGGTCTGCGCAGCATGGCCCGCCTGCCCGCGGGTGCGGGGACGTGGAGCCCCGAGGGCCCGCCCGGCTCTGCCCACCGAGGTGGGGCCGCCTCCGACGGGCGTCCCTGTGACGGCGCGGGGTGCGGCGGGGACCCGGGCGGCCCTAGTAACGGGCGAGGACATTCTTCCCCCCCGGCCCTCCCTTCAGGCTCTGCCCCCGCTCCGCCCTCCCCGCCCCGCGCCCGCCGGGGCCAGGCTCCCGCGGGCCTCCTCCCCGCCCGCCGGCGCTGGGGGGTGGAGGGTGGGTGTGGGTGTGGGTGGGGGTGGGGGTGGGTGCGGGCAGGGAGGTCGCCCCGCCCCGGGAACCTGCCCGGACTGAGGAAAGAAGGCCCGGGAGTCGCTGTGGAGCTAAGTTAACGGGACACGTCGGTCGGTCGGTCGGTCGGTCGGTCGCTGCAGGGGCCAGGTCCACTTCCGCTGGAAGGGGCTATGTTTGCTGTTGGACCCCTGCAAACCGGGTCACTTTGTACTTAAACACGGAAAGAGCATTGGAACAAGTACACACCTTACACTTTAAGCTTACAAGTCAGCACCCGTTTGGTGCTTTGCACTGCACGGGAGGACACATTGCTATTTCACTCTCCTGCACAGAGACATGTGCACACATGCACGCACTGCACAGACGGGGCACGCACCACACTGCCTGTGCACACAGCACACGCACACGCACACAGACAAACCCACAAGGCACTCTGTGCACACACACACACACACACACACAACATTGCACCTGCACACATCACGTGCCCACACACACCAGACAAACCCATAAGGCACTCTGCACACACACACACACACACACACACACACACACACTGTATTGCACGCGTGCACACACTGCTTAAGGGACCGGCCAGGGAGCTTGCTCAGTACAGAGACGTACTGGCCTGGGTTTAGAGTAAGATACGATTAACATTTTATTTTTTATTTATAAAATATATTTTATTGATTTTTTACAGAGAGGAAGAGTGAGGGATAGAGAGTTAGAAACACCGATGAGAGAGAATCATCCATCAGCTGCCTCCTGCACACCCCCCACTGGGGATGTGCCCGCAACCAAGGTACATGCCCTTGACCGGAATCGAACCTGGGACCCTTCAGTCCGCAGACCGACGCTCTATCCACTGAGCCAAACCGGCTTTGGCACAATTGACATTTTAAAAGCATCTGAACTTAGGTTTTGAGATGCCTGAAGAGCCTCTGTAAAAACCTCTGCCCGTGAGTTTTTAAACAGCGTGTGGAACGGCTTTTTAAAAGGCAGCGCTCGCCGCCGCCGCGGGAAGAGGGAATCGGATTCTCTGCCCGGAGCTTTCAACAAGGAAGTGTTCTCACCGCCCTCTTTCCCTCCGGCGCCGGGAGGGCTCCTCTCGCCGTTCGGAAGCGGGTGCGGACCGGCCGTGCCCGGCTTCCCGCGCCCTCCCGCCGGCTCCGGCCACGGCCACCTGTGCGGGGAGGACCCGCCCGCCGCCCGCCCTCTCCCGCCGCCGAGGCCCAGCTCCGCCCGCCGCCCGCCCCGCCGAGATGCGGCTGCTGCGGCTCCTGGCCCTGCTGCCCGCCCTGCTGCCCCCGGCGCCCGCGGCCTCGGTGAGTGCGCCTGTCCGCCCAGGCGGCCCTGCTGGGTGCGGGGGTCTGCTGGCGACCCCACGAGGGTCCCCTCCGTCCCGGGCGGTGGCGACAACCCCGGGAGGGGAAGACGGGGTGGGAGGAGGCGCGTCCTCAGCCCGAGCTCCTCTGAAAGGAGGGGGGCCCGGGCGGACCCGGCGCCCGGAGGCCCCCGGCCGGGGCTGCATCGGCCACGGCAGCAATAGCAGCCCGGGCATCGCCCCTCAGAGGTGCGGGTGCAGCCAGGGCGGGAGCCTCCCCGGCCGGTCTTCCCGGGTGGAGGCGGGGGCCTGGCTGGCACCAGCGACCGTGCAGAGCTGGGCGGTCCCCCCCCCGCCAGGTGCCCGGACCGCACCCCGCTGTCCCTCGGGGCTTGGGGTGCCAGCCATCCCGCCCCCCGGGGTGAGCCTCCGGAGCGGGGCTGCACCGGGACTCTCTGCGGTGCTGGAAATGCTTTCCCCGGTGCTTTCGGCTGAGAGCCGCGGTGCCCACCCGGCTATTGAGAGGCTGGTGCAGCTGAGGACCCGAGTTTTAAACTTGATTTTAGTTACTTAGAATAGCTGCAGGGTGCTAGCGGCTACCGCACTGGCACAAGTGCAGAGAGCGGGCACAGGGAGTGGGCACGGTAAGCGGGCACGGGGAGCGGGCACAGGGAGCGGGCACAGGGAGCGGGCACAGGGAGCGGGCACGGAGAGCGGGC
>OZ004704.1:196128128-196143128 GCA_963924515.1 Vespertilio murinus
TCGCAGAGGTGGGGGGGGGCAGCCTGCTCGAGGGGGGCAGGGGTGGGGACCCCGCCCTCCAGGAGCACCCCGTGCCGTAGCTTTGCCCTGGGCGCAGCGGGGAGGGGTGTTCAGTCACTTCCCGGTGCTCCCGCGTGGCTTCGTCATCGCTGTATCGGGGCGTTGGAGCCCCAGCTTTGCCCACCCCGCAGCGAGGCGCTGGCTCCCGGTGCGGGGAAGGCCCTCGGCGGGGCGGTGAGTTCCCGTCCCATTGACCATCGTCAGCAGTGCTGACCTGTGCGGTGTCCCCGCCTCCAGCCTTTGTCACGTCCAGATCCTGCCCTTCACGTGGCTTAAGACCTACTATGCGCCCCGACAGGCGCCAGAGAGGGGCGGGCGCAAAAGAAGGGGGAGACACCTGCCTGTCAGTGGGGTTGAGTCCTCCTGAGAAGCTGTGTGACGAGCAGAGCGAGATTCCGTTCTAAGCGCCTGGAACTCCTCACGCGGCAGAGTGCCCTCTCGGGGGGGTGTGGGGGGGTTACACCCCGTTCACCTCCAGGAGCAGACGTCACCGTCAGAGGCAGAGGCCCCCAAGTGGGCAAACCCCGGGACGGCTCGGCTCCGAGTCTCCCCCAGATACAAACGAGGGCTCAGTGCACCTGCCAGCACTGAGGGGATGTGTGGGGGCACCTCCCCCCCCCCCACGGACTCGCCTCTCTGGCCCTCCGAGTCCCCCCAGGAGGCCCGCGGGGGGCCCCGGAGGGATTGGGGTGTCGGGCTACCGGTGCTCTTGTCCGCAGGAGAGATGGGGGCTCCAGCTGCGTGGGCCCCACTCGCAGACACCGCCTGTGCCACACCGAGGTAAAGCCCACGCAGGGAGGGGGCCAGCTTCCTAGACGCCCCCCAACATCCAGGCCCAGGTGCCCCTGTCAGGGCCCAGCGGGTGCGGGGAGTCCCTCCTTCCCCCCTGACAGCCTCCACGGCCTCACGGCTCTCCCTGCAGCACCCCAACCCGCCCCGGGACCCACCTCCCCACACAGCGGGGGGGACGGGACCCCACCTCCGGGGACCAGTGGGCGGCAGAGCCCAGGGATCCCCCACCTCCCTCCTGGCCCCGCTGCCCCGCAGAGCTGCCCCCCAGGTTCCCGCGACTTCCGGGCCGAGCAGTGCGCGGAGTTCGACAGCCTCGAGTTCCAGGGCCGCCGGCACCAGTGGCTGCCCTACTACGCGGGTGAGTGCGCCCTCCGCCCCGGCCCTGCGCCTCGGCTGTGCGGGGTGTTGCACACCCTCACCCCTCTGTCCACACATTCTCCCGTTTGAGATCCTGAGCAGCCCAGCACCCCATCTGCCCCTCCCATCCCACCTCCACCCTCACCCTCACCTTCACCCCCACCCCACCCCATCCGCACCCGCACCCCCCCCCCCCCCCCCCCCCGTGCATTTTCGCGCAGAGCGTGGCTGTGGCCTGACCCGGTGCACAGGGCGGTGGAGGGCAGTGAGGGGGGCAGGGCTGGGGCCCGGGCTGCTGGGGTAGCTTTGAGGAAAGTGCACGCAGGTTGTTAATGTTTAGAGCAATACGGTTCAGGAAACAACAACAACAACAACAACAACACTGAAGTAATTGCAGAGAGCCCGCAGGGCAGTCCTGCTGCCAGTTGTCTCCGCTCTGCTCCCCGCCCTCCTGCCGGGAAGGGCTGTGGCCTCAGGGTCCTAAGTCACCCAGCACGTTTTTTTGGGGGTGGGGGCGGGGTATTGGCTGGAGGGGGTGCCCCAGTGGCAACCCTGAGTTCTGAGGAAGGTGCTGAGAACGATTTCAATACACCCATGTTCCAGAGACACAGAGGACAGGCCAAAGGGGCCACAGGGGGGTTGTGGAGGGCGTGGAGGTTGTGACAACGCTGTCAGCACTCTGGCTGTTCAGTTGTGTCAACATTTAGATAATTTTAATGTAAAAATTAAAACAAGAAAAAGTGGCCCTCCCCCACCTCTGTTCTAGGGTCCCTGCCAACATCTCATTCTGGCCCTTGTCACATCACTTTCTCTCATATTTGTAATTATGACATGGCACCGTTTTGCATTCTGTGATAAGCATTTTCCTGCATTTCTGTAGAGTCGTCATATATTTTTTTAAATTCTTACCTGAGGATGTTTTTTTAAAATTGATTTTTAGAGAGAGAGAGAGAGAGAGAGAGAGAGAGAGAGAGAAAGAGAGAAACGTCAATGTAAGAGAAACATTGATTGGTTGCCTCCCGAATGCCCCCTGACAGGGGATCAAACCTGCAACCCGGGTGTGTGCCCTGGCTGGGGACTGAACCCACTGGGGTACAGGACAGCGCCCCAGCTGAGCCACCCAGTCAGGGCAAGTCTTCATAAATTTTAAGTATATTTATTTTTATTGATTTCATAGAGGAAGGGAGAGAGAGAGAGAGAGAGAGAGAGAGAGAGAGAGAGAGAGAGAAAGCGAGAGATCAATGCTGAGAGAGAACCATTGATTGATTGGCTGCTTCCTGCTCGCCCCCTACTGGGGATTGGAGCCCGCAGCCTGGGCCTGTGCCCTGACCAGGAAGCAAACCGTGACCCCCTGGCTCATAGGTGGATGCTCAGCCACCAGGCCATGTCCTCCAGGCAAGTTTTTATAACTTGTAACAAAACTGTGAATGTGCCTAACATCCCACAGATGGGCCATTCTTCAGAGAGCCCTGGTGGCTGCACTGGGTCAGTGTGGGTGACGCTGAGACAGCCCCTTCGAGGGTCTGGTTTCCTCCTCACTCCGGGATTCCCTTGGATTTGAGCCCAGACATGCAGCAGTTCGGTGGAGGACATCCCCTCTCCCTGGGAGGGGGGTGGACTCTGAGCCCCTTAGGGGGGCTGCTCCACGGGTCCCCCCCCCTGAAGTTTGTGTGCTTCCGGCCCTGCCCGTGCTCCGGGGAGGGAGGCGAGGCCTGAACCTCACCGGGTCTCCGCCTCCCCGTCGCCTTCCCCAGCCCCAAACAAGTGTGAGCTGGCCTGCATCCCCAGGGGCCAGAGCTTCTACCGCACGCTCCGGGAGGCCGTGGCCGACGGGACGCCCTGCGAGCCGGGCCGACGGGACGTCTGCGTGGACGGCGTCTGCCGGGTGAGTGCCGGCCCCGGCTGGCGTCGCCCTGCCCGGTGCCCGCCCGCAGCGCCCGGACCCTGGTGAGCCGGACCGGCTTCCCGGCTGCCCCTCAGCACCGCGGCCCTGGCACCTTCTTCCCTCTCCTCCTCACAACACCAGCCCCACCGTGAGGGCAGCCCTCTGGACGGCCAGGGACAGCGCCCGCTAAAAGGGACTTTAAAAAGCCACGGGGCGTGTGCTGCCTGCGGAAACCCCTCTCCTTGCCTGTGGCCCCCCCTCCTGTGGCTCCGCATCTGGGGTGTGGGGACGGACGGACGGACGCCCCCGCAGCTCCAGGCTCGGCCCTCCCGCCTGACGACTCCCGGGAAAGGAGTTCCATCCCCAGGGGTTTCGGGGACCCGGGTTGCCTCCGATTGGTTTTACCTCGGGGCTCCTCGCCGCCATTCTCCGAGCGAGGCCTGCCGCCCACCCCTGTGCCCCAAGTGTGCCCAAACCCGCCGCTGGGGAGCTCTGTCCGAGCTCTGTGGGAGGAGGGTCCCCGAGCCGTGCCCGAGAAGGGGAGCTGGGTGCTGCGCGGGCAGACGAGGAGGGCTGTCAGCCTCAGGCCGGGTCCACGCATTCTTGGCCCTTGGCCGTCCTAAGCTTCTTGGTTCATCCCCCCGCCCCCCCCCAAAAAAAAAATTTCCCGTCCATGTATTGAAAAGGACCCGCCTATCAGCGGACCCACACGCTTCCCACCTGGGCTGGCTCAGGTCACGGCTCCTCCCTGACCGGGCGAGAGCCCTGGCGTGTGGGTGACTCTCCCCACCCCCGCCCGCAGGCCGTGGGCTGTGACCACAAGCTGGACTCCTCCAAGCGGGAGGACAAGTGTCTGCAGTGCGGGGGCGACGGCTCCACCTGCCACCCAGTCGCCGGCACCATCGACGTCAGTGACCTCCGCAGAGGTGGGTCCCCCGATAGTTCACACCTCTGCCCACGCATCCTGTCTAATCTTTTTCTCAAAAATATATTTTATTGATTTTCCACAGAGAGGAAGGGAGAGGGATAGAGAGTTAGAAACGTCGATGAGAGAGAAACATCAACCAGCTGCCTCCTGCACACCCCCCACCGGGGATGTGCCCATAACCAATGTACATGCCCTTGACCGGAATCGAACCTGGGACCTTTCAGATGCTCTATCCACTGAGCCACACCGGTCCCGGCCCCATGTAACCTTGTCCTGCTGCCGCCTCAGTGCCCCTCTCGTCCCTTCCCCGTCCGCCCACTCCGGCCGGTCCGGGTGCCCGAGCCTGCCCGCCCACTGGCCTTTCGGAGCTGCTTCCTCTCCGGGGACACTCGTGCCCGGCCCTGCGGCCTCCTGCCTGCCCTCCCTGACCCCCTCTGGGCAGCGGGCCCACGGCGCCCTCCGGGCCAGCTCCCCCGTGGCCTGCGGGTCCCAGAGGCCTCCCTCCGCCCCCCCCCCCAGGCTACAACCAGATCCTCATCGTCCCCACGGGGGCCACCAGCATCCGTGTCGAGGAGGTGGCCGCCAGCAGGAACTTCCTGGGTGAGGACCGCGGGGTGTGTGTGGGGAGGCGGGGGGCCCCCCGGCGGGGAGCTGGCGGCGCTGGCACTGACAGGAGGGGGGCTCGCCTGCCCAGCGGTGAGGAGCGTCCGGGGCGAGTACTACCTCAACGGGCACTGGACCGTGGAGGCCGCCCGCGGCCTGCCCGTGGCCAGCACCCTCCTGCACTACGAGCGGGGCGCCGAGGGGGACCTGGCGCCCGAGCGGCTCCACGCCCGCGGCCCCACCTCGGAGCCCCTGGTCATCGAGGTGAGTGAGCGGGAGGGACCTCTGCGGGGAGGGGTCTGGACACCGGGGCAGGTACCTGGGGCCTGGGCCGGCAGGGGGGTGGGTGGGGGACGAGGTGAGGGGGTGCCGTCGGCCACAGGCCTCAGGGAGGACGCCCCTCGCAGCTCATCAGCCAGGAGTCGGGCCCCGGCGTGCGCTACGAGTACCACCTGCCCCTGGGCACCCCCCCGCCCGGCGCCCGCTGGAGCCACGGCTCGTGGGGCGACTGCAGCGCCGAGTGTGGCGGAGGTGAGGCCACAGCCCAGGGGACGGCCCCTCTTCTCGTGGGGGGCAGAGAGGGTGTGGGCAAGTACCTGAGACATCTGCGGGTCCTGGGGTCACGCTGGGGAAACCCTGGGGCCAGGGGGCTCCACAAAAGGCCCCCACCCAAGCTAGAAGAACCAGGTCTCTTAGGAGAAGGTCCCATGGCAGTTGAGGCGGAGCCTGTGTTAGGTTTGAAAGGAAACAGGAAACAGAACAACAGGGAGTTTTAAAGAAAGTTTATTCCCCGGTAATGGGCAGGACCCATTACCGAGGTAGAGAGATCAGAATTAGGGGGAGAGGGGACAGGAAATTGGACCCAACTGGGCTAATGGAGGTCACCTCCAAAAAGCGTGCGTGTCTTGCTTGGGGCCCTTCTTAAAGGACAGAAAGGGAGGGGGTTGGGCCCAGGTGGAACAGGAAGGGATGGGCCCCAAGGGAACCTTGGCCCGTGCTAATTGATGGTTCACTATCTTGGAGATGTCCCTTTGACAGGTGCCAGTCATGTTGTTAGCTCCGCCCACCAGTTTGGGAGGGGGAGAACCTTTCAGCCTGGAGCCCATGGCCCGCTGTGTGTGTGTGGGGTGGCGATGGGGGGCATTGGCCACTCGTAGCTAACACCCCGAGCCTCGGTTTCCTCGTCTGTAAGCTGGAGACGATGACAGCACTTCCCCGGGGTCGCCTGGGGGACCAAGGGGGCCGGCGGGGCCGGACAGAGAGGGCGATGGTGAGTGACGCCCCACTGGCCCCCGCCTCGGCCCCCGCAGGCCACCAGTCCCGCCCCGTGTTCTGCACCATCGACAACGAGGTCTACCCCGACCGCATGTGCCAGCACCAGCCGCGGCCGGCCGCCCGCCGCCCCTGCAGCCCGCACCCCTGCCCGCGGACCCAGCGGTGAGGCCCTGGCCCCCCCCTGCCCGGGCGGCCCAGCACTGGGGGGGGAGGGACCGGGGCCAAAACCTCACGGCTCCCGCTCCCGCCAGCTGGAAGACGGGCCCCTGGAGCCCCTGCTCGGCCTCCTGCGGGGGCGGCTCGCAGTCCCGCTCCGTCTACTGCGTCCGGGCCGACGGGGCGGGCGGCGAGGAGGCCGCGGAGGAGGCGCAGTGTGCCGGCCTGCCCGGGAGGCCCGCCGCCGTCCGCGCCTGCGGCCTGCAGCGCTGCGCCGCCTGGAGGGCCGGGCCCTGGGGAGAGGTGAGGCGGGAGGGCCCTGGGGAGAGGTGAGGCAGGAGGGGGGGCCCTGGGGAGAGGTGAGGCGGGGGGGGCCTGGGGAGAGGTGAGGAGGGCCGGGCCCTGGGGAGAGGTGAGGCGGGAGGGCCCTGGGGAGAGGTGAGGCGGGAGGGCCCTGGGGAGAGGTGAGGCGGGAGGGCCCTGGGGAGAGGTGAGGGGGGCCGGGCCCTGGGGAGAGGTGAGGCGGGGGGGGGGCCTGGGGAGAGGTGAGGCGGGGGGGGGCCCTGGGGAGAGGTGAGGTGGGAGGGCCCTGGGGAGAGGTGAGGCGGGGGGGGGGGCCCTGGGGAGAGGTGAGGCGGGCGGGGCCTGGGGAGAGGTGAGGTGGGAGGGCCCTGGGGAGAGGTGAGGCGGGAGGGCCCTGGGGAGAGGTGAGGCGGGGGGGGGCCTGGGGAGAGGTGAGGCGGGGGGGCCCTGGGGAGAGGTGAGGCGGGAGGGGAGGGCCCTGGGGAGAGGTGAGGCGGGGGGGGCCTGGGGAGAGGTGAGGCGGGGGGGGGGGCCCTGGGGAGAGGTGAGGCGGGGGGGGCCTGGGGAGAGGTGAGGCGGGGGGGGGGGGCCCTGGGGAGAGGTGAGGCGGGAGGGCCCTGGGGAGAGGTGAGGCGGGAGGGCCCTGGGGAGAGGTGAGGCGGGAGGGCCCTGGGGAGAGGTGAGGCGGGAGGGCCCTGGGGAGAGGTGAGGGGGGCCGGGCCCTGGGGAGAGGTGAGGCGGGGGGGGGGCCTGGGGAGAGGTGAGGCGGGGGGGGGCCCTGGGGAGAGGTGAGGTGGGAGGGCCCTGGGGAGAGGTGAGGCGGGGGGGGGGGGCCCTGGGGAGAGGTGAGGCGGGCGGGGCCTGGGGAGAGGTGAGGTGGGAGGGCCCTGGGGAGAGGTGAGGCGGGAGGGCCCTGGGGAGAGGTGAGGCGGGGGGGGGCCTGGGGAGAGGTGAGGCGGGGGGGCCCTGGGGAGAGGTGAGGCGGGAGGGGAGGGCCCTGGGGAGAGGTGAGGCGGGGGGGGCGGGGGAGAGGTGAGGCGGGGGGGGGGGGCCTGGGGAGAGGTGAGGCGGGAGGGCCCTGGGGAGAGGTGAGGCGGGAGGGGAGGGTCCTGGGGAGAGGTGAGGCGGGGGGGGGGGGGCCCTGGGGAGAGGTGAGGCGGGCCGGGCGGGCGGCCGGGAGGCTGGGAGGTTTGTTCTTGGCCGGGGAGCAGGTCCAGTGGAGTCCCCGCTGGGTGGGCTCGGGAGCCGCGGCCAGGGCTGGGACAAGGAGCAGGTGCCCGGCCTCCTCCCCTCCTCGGGGTCCGGGGGGCCGGGCTTTGCTGGGCAGGAGGGGCCGTGTGTCCTGGGCTGCTGGCCGTGGCCCCCGACCCCCACGCGAGTCTGCGGAACGAGGGAGGTGGAAGACGCCGGCAGCCTGGCGTGGGCACACGGGGCTCAGGCCGTGGCCCCAGGGGAGGGCTCGGCCCCGGTCCTGGGAGCCGGGGGGCCGCGGGGCCTCAGCCTGTGGCCCAGGGCGGCTCCGGGCTGAGGGTGAGCAGTGGCTGACGGCGGCCCCGCAGTGTTCTGCCAGCTGCGGCGCCGGCGTCCGGCGGAGGAGCGTCACTTGCCGGGACGACGAGGGGTCCCCGCTGCACCCCACAGCCTGCTCCCCCGAGGACCGGCCGCCCCTCGCCGAGCCCTGTGTGCCCGGCGCCTGCCCCCGCCCCGGGGACCCGGCCTGGCACGTAGGCCCCTGGGGCCCGGTGAGTTCTTGTCCCCGTCCCCGCCGCCCAGTCCTGGTCCCGTGGTCTCTGCACATGCGGCTGTCCTCGGCTCTGACGGGCACTGCCAGGCACCTTCTCCCTCCCTCCTCCCTCCCTCCCTCCCTCCCTCCCCCCTTCCCCCTCCCTCCCTCCCTCCCTCCCTCCCTCCCTCTCCCCCCCTCCTTCCTTTGGAGGTACCCTCTAGAGCTCTCTCCCTGCACCCCATGCCTATGCATGGCGTCTCTCTGTCTCATGACGCCCCTCTTCTCACCCGCGGCCCCAGTGCTCCAGGAGCTGTGGATCGGGCGCCCGGCGGCGGCAGGTGGCGTGTGCGGGGCCGCCGGGCGGCTGCGGGGGCCGGAAGCCCGCCGAGGAGGAGCCCTGCAGCCCGCAGCCCTGCCCGCCGCCTCCGGGTAAGCACGGAACCACACCGCGCCGCGTGCCCTGCCTCTGGGTCAGCCCCGGCCGGCCCTCCTCCCCCCCCTCTCCGCGGCCTCCCTGCCCCCCAAGCCGCCCTGTCTCCCCGCAGAGTGTCTGCGGCCACGCTAGGCTGTTTTCTCGGCCACGGTGGTTGTATCGACCTGCAGGGCCCACTGGGTACGAGCTCCTCGAGGGCCGGGCTCTGCCTTCCCCAGTCCTGCCCTCGGCCCTGGCTTCGCAGGCGGGACAGGTCCGCAGTGTTGCTGACTGAGGGAGGGCCGTGAGGGGCGGGGGTCAGGAAAACCTCCTCACACACTGCTCTGCATCTGTCTCCCGTGCACCCCCCCCCCCCGTGTCCCCACTGGGAAAGAGGGTGTCCCAGGCGTGAGGAGCTGCTGGAGGAGGGTCACCGGGGCGAGCACTTGCTTCGTGTGAGGATGTGCGGGCTGGGCTGGGGGGTGGAGTGGCCTTCTGGTATGACGGAGAGGTGTGTTGGGCCCTGACATACTAGTGATGGGGACCCTGTGAGTCGTGATGGGGACCCCGTGAGCCGTGATGGGGACCCAGTGAGCCGTGATGGGACCCCGTGGGCTGTGATGGGGACCCTGTGAGCCGTGATGGGACCCCGTGGGCTGTGATGGGGACCCTGTGAGCTGTGATGGGGACCCTGTGAGCTGTGATGGGGACCCCGTGAGCCGTGATGGGGACCCCGTGAGCCGTGATGGGACCCCGTGAGCCGTGATGGGGACCCTGTGAGCCGTGATGGGACCCCATGAGCCGTGATGGGGACCCCGTGAGCCGTGATGGGGACCCCGTGGGCTGTGATGGGGACCCCGTGGGCCGTGATGGGGACCCCGTGAGCCGTGATGGGGACCCCGTGGGCTGTGATGGGGACCCCATGGGCCGTGATGGGGACCCCGTGGGCCGTGATAGGGACCCTGTGAGCCGTGATGGGGACCCCGTGAGCCGTGATGGGACCCCATGGGCCGTGATGGGGATCCTGTGAGCCGTGATGGGGACCCCGTGGGCCGTGATGGGGACCCTGTGAGCCGTGATGGGGACCCCGTGGGCCGTGATGGGGACCCTGTGAGCCGTGATGGGGACCCCGTGGGCCGTGATGGGGACCCTGTGAGCCGTGATGGGGACCCCGTGGGCCGTGATGGGGACCCCATGAGCTGTGATGGTGACCATGTGAGCCGTGATGGGGATTCCATGGAGGCACATGGCAGGGTGGCTGAGAACCAGGGCCTGGAGTCCACAGTGGGTTCAAATCTCCACTCCATTGCCGACCAACCATGTGGCCTTGGGCACCTGCCCTGCCCTCTTACTCTGTGTGCCCGTCTGTGTGACGGGTCGGTCTGACTCTGTGCCCGTCTGTGTGACCGGTCGGTCTGACTCTGTGCCCGTCTGTGTGAGGGGTCGGTCTGACTGTGCCCGTCTGTGTGACCGGTTGGTCTGACTCTGTGCCCGTTGTGTGACCGGTCGGTCTGACTCTGTGCCCGTCTGTGTGACCGGTCGGTCTGACTCTGTGCCCGTCTGTGTGACGGGTCGGTCTGACTCTGTGCCCGTCTGTGTGACGGGTCGGTCTGACTCTGTGCCCGTCTGTGTGACGGGTCGGTCTGACTCTGTGCCCGTCTGTGTGACCGGTCGGTCTGACTCTGTGCCCGTCTGTGTGACCGGTCGTTCTGACTCTGCGTGCCCATCAGTGGGGGGTGTGCAGGAGGCAGCTGATCTATGTTTCTAACTCTCTATCCTTCTCTCCTCCTCTCTGTAAAGAATCAATTAAAAAAAAAAATAGAACGCCAGCCACAGATGGCATTGAGCATTTTCTGAGACCCACATTAAAAAAAATAAAAGGAAATAAGTACATTTATACTTAATAATATATTGTACTTAACATGCAATTCAAATAAAAATCACGAATGGGATATTTTTGCACTCATTCTACACAAGATCTAAAGATAAATAAATCTCCAGCATCCGATATATAATCTGCACTTCCGGCACAGCTGACATTCACCGGCGCAGCTGACCAGCATTTAGATTTCATAAGATGTGCAGCTGACAGAGTAGACTGACTCCCCAAGCTGTTCCGGACACACGGAGGTGTTTTCCTAGAAACGAACCAAGCGTCAGTATTTGGATTTGAAATGAAGTGAATCCCACTGAGCGAATGTCAAACTCCGTTCTCCATCACTCTGGCCGCATCCCCGCGCTCAGGACTCTGCCCTCAGCCCAGGGGAGGTGGTGCCGGCGCCTCGGGCTGCGGCTCAGGCCACATTGGCCAGTAGAGCCCGCGGGAGCCACTGGAAGTCCCGGAGGAGGCGGTGCCGCCGTGAACGCTGTTGGGAGGACAAACTGGGCACCTGGCTGAGGGTCAGACGGACGAGGGTCAGACTGAGGGGGGACAGGTGGGGGGGAGCAGGCCGCAGACATTCTCGTGCTGTGGAAGCAGTAGGAGCCAGGGGGCGGGTGCTGGCCGGGCAGGGCTGACCCCAGAGTGGGTGTGGGAAGGGGTCCTGGCACCATGGAAGCCGGAATGGGGGGTGGGGAGAGTCCACGGGGGCCTGGGCAGACAGAGGCAGAGGCCCCGGGCCCGGCCGGCTGGGGACCAGGAATCTGGTCTGAGAGAAGGGGCTGGGCTGGGGGGCGGGGGGTGGGGGGGAGGTGACAAAATCCGAGGGAGAGTTTGCTCCGGAGAGAGGTTTTGGCCGGGGTGGGAAGGCAGTAAAAGGAGCACAGAGATTCTGCTGCGCGTCTGCTGAAGGATCCAGCCCCACGTGGTTAGCTTGTGAGGATCCCCTGGGGCTGGCAAGATGCAGGCCACATGGGAAAGGAATGTTCACTTTCTAACTTTCTCCCGTTGTGTAATAATGTGCTTATGGTGGAAGATTTGAAAAATGCTAACAGATAGGAGAAAGGACCCCCCCACCCCCCATCCCAGCACACGCATCCACCCACGAAGCACTCAGAAACCTCCGCTCCGAGCGTTGGGGGTGTTCTCGAAGTCTTATTTTACGCATCATTTTTTAAATTCCCATTTTCTTTACTCAGTCTTTTGCCTGTTTCTCCAGTATTTTATGATGAAAAACATTTTTAATGACTGTCAGGGTGACTGAGTCTAATAAGCCGTGGCACTCACTCATTCTGATGATGTAACTCATGGTTTTCAGTAAATCTTCCCAGCTGAACAAGACGGGGGAATTTAAAAAATATGGACACGGAGAACTGATAGGGAGGAGCCATGTACCCACCTTCTAAATTCTACAATTAATATTTTGTTATATTTCCTTTTTTTAAAAAATGTTTTACTGATTTTTTACAGAGAGGAAGAGAGAGGGATAGAATTAGAAACATCGATGAGAGAGAAACATCGATCAGCTGCCTCTTGCACACCCCCCACTGGGGATGTGCCCGCAACCAATGTACATGCCCTTGACCCGAATCGAACCTGGGACCTTTCAGTCCTCAGGCTGATGCTCTACCACGGAGCCAAACCGGCTTCGATTCCTTTTTTTTTTTTTTTTTAAATATTTTTTATTTCAGAGAAGAAGGGAGAGGGAGAGAGAGGAACATCCACGATGAGAGAGAATCATTGACCGGCTGCCTCCTGCACCCCCTCCCCCACTGGGACGAGCCCACAACCCAGGCATGTGCCCTGGACCAGCCGCTTTTCTTTCTGCTCTTTCTGCTCTTCCCTCTAGCAATCCAATCACTGTTCACATGGACTCTTTACGGAGGTAACACTCACAGAGCGTACGGTTAGACATTTCAAAGCGTTTAACTTGGGCTGTTCGGTGGGTCACAGTGTTGCTCAACCACCAGCCCTGCCCTCGTGTCAGAAATGCTCGCCACCCTCGAGAGCACGTGGACCCACCGAGGCACCACTTCCCAGGAGCCCCCGCTCCTGCTCCGTAACCTGACCGGCTTTCCGTCTGTATGGATTATCCACTCTGGACCTCATCTTGGGGAAGGAGCCGCACACCTTTCGTGCCCGGCGGCTTTCACTTGGCAAGTGCTGCTGAGGCGGTCCAAGTTGCAGCATGCACCAGCACGCCATTGCTTCTTATTTTTTAATTGATTTATTATTGTTGACAGTATTACAGATGTCCCCCACCTCCTCCCTCTACTCCCCTCCAACCAGCCCCGTCCCCTGCCCCACGCTACTGTCCGTGGCCATGGGCTCTGCACATCTGCATGGAGATCTCTGGTTGATCTCCTCCCTCCCACCCCCACTGTTCATGGCTGAATAACTCTCCTGTGGATACGCCAGCATTGGTTCACCCGCTCCCCTGCTGCCGGATACTTGGGTTGTTTCCACCTTTGGCTGTGTCGGGTAGTGCTGCCACAGTCACGCACAAGTTGCTGTGTGGACGTGGGTTTTCTTTTTTTAAATATATTTTATTGATTTTTTACAGTGAGGAAGAGAGAGTGATAGAGAGTTAGAAACATCAATGAGAGAGAAACATCGACCAGCTGCCTCCTGCACACCCCTTACTGGACGTGCCCGCAACCAAGGTACATGCCCTTGACCGGAATCGAACCCGGGACCTTTCAGTCCGCAGGCCGACGCTCTATCCATTGAGCCAAACCGGATAGGGCTGGACACGGGTTTTCATTTCTCGGGCTCGTACCCAGGAGTGGGACTGATGGGCTCGACGGTAATCCCAACGTGGAACGCCTTGAGGAACTGTTTCCACGGCGGCTGCACCGTCCTACGTTCCCGCCAGCAATGAGGACGGTGCCCGTCTGCCCACATCTTCACCAGCAGTTACTACTCAGATTGGAAATACGAACCAGCACAGATCCGTGTGCCCCCGGCTCCCTGGGGGGCCTGGCGCTCAGACGCTTGTCTCATCACCGGCAATGAAGCAAGCACACCACAGGCCTCCCATGCTGCCCGCCCTCAGCAGCCACCCACCCCGGGACCTGGGGGACTCCGGTGGGGCTGAAGGGACTGGGCGCCGCCATCTTGTGGCTATGGGTGCCGCCAGCTTTGTAACGGAGTGATGGTTAATTTGCACATTATCCTTTTATTATATAGGATATTCTTGTTGATTCTAGGGGCAATGGAAGAGAGAGGGAGAGAGAGAGAAACACCAGCCAGGCCATTCAGGTTTTTTTATTAGAGCCATCCTGGTGGGTGCGAAGCAGCACCTCATCGTGGCTGTGATTAGCCTTTCCCAACGAATCTCTCATGTGCTTTTTGGCCACTTACGTGTCTTTGGGAAAATGCCTGTTCAATTTCTTTGCTTATTTTTAGATTGGGTAATTTGTTCTTTCAACAATCCAATTTTTTAATTTTTTTAAGTGTACAGTTTTTATAAATTTAATTTGTGCAACTGCTACAATTAAGATGTAGAACATTTACACACACACACACACACACACACACACACACCCTGCCCCTTCCCAGTCCATCCTCCTGTGCCCTGTGTCCCGGGCTCAGGCCATCTCTGATCTGCTGGCTACCACTATGGAGTAGTTTTGCCCTTTATAGCATTTCAGATAAATGAAGCCAGTCATATATTTTATTTATTTATTTATTTATTAAATATATTTTATTGATATTTTACAGAGAGGAAGGGAGAGAAATAGAGAGCTAGAAACATCGATGAGAGAGAAACACCGACCAGCTGCCTCTTGCACACCCCCTACCGGGGATGTGCCTGCAGCCAAGGTACATGCCCTTGACCGGAACCGAACCTGGGACCTTTCATTCCGCAGGCCGACGCTCTATCCACTGAGCCAAACCGGTTTCGGCCAGTCATATATTTTAAATGCAAGGCTTCTCCCATTTGGATAAATTTCCGCTTTCCGAGGGTTGTCTCCTGGTTCGGTTCCTGTGGCTCACAAGGGCACGCCCCCCCCCCCCCCCCCAAGCCTCCCCGCGCTGGTTTTTCCAGCTTTAGTGCATGTGCCCCAGAAGGCAATATTCCTGGTCTGGTTTTAAATGGAAGAACCAGAAAAGTTAAATATTTCTAACTTGAAGTGACGATGCATATGACTCAGAGTGATATTAAAAAAAGAAAACATTGCCCTCACCAGTTTGGCTCAGTGGGTAGAATGTTGGCCTGTGGACAGAGGTTCCCGGATTCAATTCCCGTTAAGGGCATGTAACTCTGTTGCAGGCTTGATCCCTTGCCCTGGTCTGGGCACGTGTGGGAGGCAACCAATTGATGTCTCTCTCTCTCTCTCTCTCTCTCTCTCTCTCTCTCTCACTCTCTCATAGATGTTTCTCTCTCTCTGCCTCTCCCCCTCACTTCCACTCTCGAAAAATCAATGGAAAAATATCCTCGGGTGAGGACTAACAACAACAAAAACACTCACTCCATCATATCTGGTCTATGTGAGTTAACAGGACACATAGTCCAGCCCCATGGCCCTCCCTGGCTTCTGGGAGAACGTGACAAGATCCATTTACGACACCCACAAATAGGATGAAAATGCAGACAGATCGGCCAATTATGAAATAGTGA